>JAOVYW010035101.1:9793-28102 GCA_025775045.1 Hiodon tergisus | reverse complement strand
CAGCCTGGGTTGGTGCTTTACCCCCCCACCCCCCCACCCCCACACGCGCGCACACACACACACACACACACACACACACACACCCACACACAATGTATTTAAGCGTTTAGATTAGGGAGACGAGAGAGGCCTACAGAACCATCTCTCCCAGGGTTAGTAGAAATGGGACATTGAGTTTGCATTTCTGTGTTTTTCTTGACAAGCAACCGCAGTCTGAGATGCCTACACAAAAATTAAACGTGTTTGACAGTGAGATCTCGCCATCACTGGAGAAAATCCATTATCACCTCTCTTGCTGTAGGGTTCCTGGGGGAGGGCGATGTGGTGACCCAGGCCATCCACGACGCCCAGCAGCTGCTGAGGGGCCATGGGTCAGTGGGGCGAGAGGGCGATGGTGGCACGAGGATGGTGCATCATGGGGTGAGGGGGCACGTCTTGGTGCTGCCTTGACTGGGGCGTTTTCCCTTACCAGTAGCACTTGAGGGCCAACTGACCCACATAAGCACAATTTAACAATACAGAAATAACATGAGTGACACTAATCTCTGCCAGACTGGGTAAGATATAGGATTACAAGGCACAAGGGAAACCAAGTGAACCTAGTTCAATACCAGTCAAGGAGAACCATAATTGTTATAGTAATCTGCTTTTTAGTTTATATCATTTTCACTTTTTAGTAATAGTACCTGCAGGTTTTTTATTTCATTTACTCCTGACAATTTACAAATGAGCGATGGGTTTTTCCCTCCTGCAATCCAAACAGTAACTTCAGCTGCTCTTTTCAAACTGTTGTTACTATTTCCTGTCACATCCAAATGCCCCGAGCCTTCCTGTGACAATTTTTGCATAGTGTTTTTGTGCAGTGGCGCCAAATGTGTGTATCCCTATGTTTCAAAGGAGGTGTCTCGGGGTGTCCAGCCTGTGCACGGAGAGCGAGGCTCAGACGGCCCGTCCCACCGAGCTAGCGAGGACCACCACAGCAGTGATTCGGAGGGTACAACCCAACACCATCCTGTACCACAAACTGACTGAACCCTGTGCAGTGTAGAATACATTTAGCTGACATTTACCGCTGTTGTCCGGTGTTTACAGAAGCTGTTCGGATCTGAAGTTATTATTTAGTGCAAGTTTTCACTTTCACTGTCCTGCTGATGAAAGGAGGTGCAGGCCCAGTCTGAGTTGTCTCTCTTCCAGGGACCATGTCTACACCGGGGCCCGGGGCTTTCGCTGAAGCCCACACTCCTTCCTCAGGCCACATCAAGAGGCCCATGAACGCCTTCATGGTGTGGGCCAAAGACGAGCGGCGACGCATCCTGCAGGCCTTCCCAGACATGCACAACTCTAGCATCAGCAAGATCTTAGGTGAGTGATTTTATTTATCTATTTTATTTTGTCAGCTTTCTGTCCTTACGTTTCCTGCTTTTACCTATTGTGTTTTAAGGCACCTCCCCCCATCCCAATGTTCTATCGCTGTGTTGTTGTGCAGTGTTTGTCTGTAACCTCCAGTTCTGTCCTTCTCCAGAAACTGGTCCCAGACGCATTGTTCTCTCTCTCTCTCTCTCTATCCCCCCCCCCCCTTGTTGTGTTGCTGCTGTGCGTTGCACACATGTCAATCCTTGTCTCACCCAGAGGCCCCTCTGCAAACTCGCCTCTATTTCAGGCGTGACACCTGCCGCTGCTCTGGCACAGTGGGGCACGCTCTGCCACCTGCCCTGCTCATCCCTTACCTCACTCGTGACTCTCTTTTCTGATAGAAAAACTTGCTATCGGTACATTCGTCTCCCCAAGTCCTCCAGTACCCTGACCCTCCAGCACAGCATGCTCCCCCCTCCAACGAGCCCTATTACAATTGTACAGGCTGGTTGGCCATGTTTCAGTCTCGCACAGATTGGTGCGACCAGGCAGTTGGCAGCTCCAAATATTCACGGCTGTGGAATAGCCACGGTCCACTGCCCTATGTACTTATGTACCTATGTACGCGCTTTTCAGTACGGCTCTGTTGACTTGTTTACGCATTCAGACTTAATTCAGAAGGTGTTTAAGGTGTCTATAGTACAATTTTTTTTAACCTCCTAACTTTTAGAAGATGCTATTGTGAGATTAGTGTTTAGCAACTTTGTAAATGCCATGCAGGGTTGGATGCTTTTTCTACCATCAGAAAGGCAAACCTCAACCTGCCCCAATGATCATCTCACATTTCAACGGGCTGAGGTAGTATATTGTTGTTTGGATGTCCCCTCTGCCTCCTCCTGCCAGGCTCACGATGGAAGACCATGTCCAACCAGGAGAAGCAGCCCTACTATGAGGAGCAGGCCCGGCTGAGCCGCCAGCACCTGGAGCGCTACCCGGACTACAAGTACAAGCCGCGGCCCAAGCGCACTTGTGTGGTGGAGGGCCGCCGGCTACGAGTGGGCGAGTACAAGGCCATGATGAAGAGCCGGCGCCAGGAGCACCGCGGCAGCGGCCCCTACCCCACCAGGTGAGCTAACCTCCAGGGCTGACAGACCCCAAAGCATAACTATTTGTATTGAACTTAAAGGCAACCAACATCCCTGCTAAGGGGCTACGGTGAGAGGGCTTCATAACTTGCCTGTACCTAGCTAGGTCACCTACAGCACTATAACCCAACCCAGGCTGAGCGCAGGCCGAGGGGGGCTGTGTTGCTGGAGGTCGCGGGGCCCGTACCCGGCGGGCAGGTGCTCCAGGGCCTGGGGGCTGTGCTGTTTTGAATGGACTTTAGTCCATTTCGAGATATCCCAAGTTAAGCAGAAAGTTAGTTTGAGATCTCTCAAATACAATTCAAGATATCTTGAAATGAGGGTTCGTTGTGATTTCCTGTTCAATTCGATAGATCTTAAATTACATTTGAGATATCTCAACTGTCGTGGAAATTTCTGAAAAGCGATTTGTACTACGAATAATGCAAAGTTCCACCAGATGAGATTTTCCAACAAAATGTATATTTATTGAGCTCAAGAAAAATTATTCTGCATAGACAATCATAAAATTTTATAAGCTCAACATGTTACACCCTACATGACTATACATTTCCTTTAAGCCTGATTGTTTACATATTCCTATCTTAATTCCCATTTGATACGTTAATTATAGGGGATGGCTACCATTATCTGGTTTTACCGTTTATCACAGTTTAAGAACAGAATACATGATGCTTGTATGAAGTTCACAAGATCTGGGTTTTCTTACCCATGGCAACCTTTACATGATGAGTAAGTCTCCTGTTGCCTCTACAGACCATTGTTTACATTCTGCTGGTATGAGTGGTACTGGGTTGTCACATCACAGCTGCCCTGTTGTGCAGTTCTACACCTGGCCATATCACAAGGAGGGAGGCCAGAAAACGGCATATAATACTGAAAGTAAAAACCTTTTTGAACGTTTTTGAACTTTTGTTACGTTTAAACAAGAGGTAGAATAAAACAATAGTTACACTAATACACTATAAGCACCACATATTTAAACATTAACTTGTAACATACTTTCAACAGTAAATAATAAAACTTAATATAAATTATAGCTAAATATTTTCCCCCTCATATAACTCAAATAAAATTTGAGATAGAAATACATTCCAAATAATCTTAAATTTAATTTTAGATATCTCTAAACTACAATTGGGCTTGCCATATCTTTGCACAAGGCGCCTGTGTCATGGATTTAAAAGAAAAAGAAAAAGTGTGTTCTTCCTGGTTGTGTGATACAGCATGTTTGAGCAGCCTTTGTACAGCCTTGTTTTTAATTTTACACAAACCACCAGCAAGTTAAAAACCAAGTCCCTCCTGCTAAAACCAATAACTGACGTAGTAGCCAAGGCTTAGTTGTACGTTTAACACATTAAACTGACTTCCCCCTCTCCTTGGACAAGCATATAGCTACGTTAAAAATATTATTCATTTGGAGGATAAACCTTGCCACTTCAGTCTTTACTTTTTCTATTTTTTCTTGACTTTTCTCTTTCTTATTTTTTCCCTTGGTGCAACAGTTTAATATTTTTTTATTCATATGGCTGAAGAGATATACTTTTTGTAAGCTTTTTAAGTATTAAAGAGTCTGAAGACGGTTACACACCAGTGATTAAGCCACTCATGTTCCCATCACTGCTCTGGGATCTCCTGTCACAGTCCTTTTGTTAATTTCTTGTCTGTCTTATTGTCCTGCAACCAGCCAATCGGATCAGCCGCTGCACTTCCCCACCGGCGACACCCACTACACTGGTCCCCCCATGTCCATGACAACACTCCCGTTGCACTCGGCCATGATGGAGCATTACCTACCTCGCCCCCTGGAGCCACAGCAGACTCGGGCCCCAGAGGAAGCCACTGTGGGGAGGCACCCCTACAGCGAGGGGGAGGAGAGTGATGCGGCAGAGCGTAGTGAGGGAGAGCTGGTGGTCCTCACTGACTGAGTTGCGCAAACTCTCTCCGGAGTCTCGTAGACACCTAAAGAGTCTTATCTTTTTTTCTTCAAAAGCCAGATTAGAGGAAAATGGAACAATGTTTTCCTTAAATAAGCAAAGGATTGCCATTGGGCTGGAAAAGGGCTTGCTAACTTGATAACTTTTAAAGAGGGATGCAGTTTCTTTTCAGTCCACATTGTTGTGTGTGTTCTTCAGCCAAACTTCAAGGCTTCAGAATGTGTTCCTCAGTGACGTACACATTCATATAAACAGCCACATTGTTCATGCAAATTAAGTCTTATTAAATTTATGCTTTGTCTATACATTGACAGTATGGCTTTGGCAATGAATAAACGCATTCAGTAGGATTGAGAGAGCCGTTTCCTCTTTCACCTAGCTTTAGTTCAGCCACACTGGTTTACTAGGGTTATGAAGACCAAAATTATACTCTGGGAACAGTTCATTTTTTCAGTATAGGCGTTTATAAAAAGTACATTCTTTTGTACGTGTTGCGCTAAGCCCTATGACAAATTAAAATATATTTACCCTAAAAGCACCAAACAGATTAGACTATATCAGACCTGGGTACCACCTGCCACCTTTTTGGACATCACTTGCTTTATCTCAGACTCAACAAAAACAGCCCAGCTAGCTTGTCTTTTCCTGATTTGTACTGTTAAAACAGGTTTGTATTTAGAGGATTTTTCTTTCCAGGCTTTTACCTGTGAAATGCTTCAGAGTTGATTTGTTTTTCTGTGTCTTTTCATACCTTCGTAGTATAATTAATAATATAAAGTATAATTGCACTTAAACGTTAATGACAAAATGTCTGGGGAAACGGATATAAAGTGCAGGAATTCCACAGGGTAATGTGCAAAGGTTAAACTTTTTTTTTTGCCGACTGTGACATTGTCATGTGTTTTAGACCCTTTCATTGTTACACTAGATGGCATTGCTAGTCTTTACCCCCAGGCAGTGAAAGTGATCTAGATATGAGTTTGTACCTGACAAATTAAGGTAAGGGTCATGTCTGAAAGTTCAGGAGGAACATGCACCGACCCTTCTGTTCAGGTCACATGGCTGTATTTCCCATGCAATGGAACTTATCTCAACCATTTTACCCTCTCAGAGAATCAAAAATAGTGAGATCAGCATATTACGTTTTTGGACTTTGACAATAAAAGGATCAGTACAAAATGCCTGATGTATGCAGTCCAGCATTTAAGGCTTCCTCCCCTCAAGTGCTGACTAGGTGGCCAGTTTTCATTCGAAAGAGGATTTTTTGGGGTGGGTTTGCTTGATGTATTATATGGTAATAATTGTTTGAAGTGGGATGGGAAGGGATGCATGTTGTGTTTAATGAGAAATTATAGCATAATTTATTGAAATGTTCATTTCAACAAATTATTATGAAATAGAGGCTGACCTCTTTCCTCCGTTAGGTCGTGGAAATGGCCTTTAACAATTCCGTGGGCCAGTCCTCCCCCTACTGTTCAGAAATGGATCAGAGCATATTTCCAGATGATGTCAGAGGAAGCGACCTTCCCTTTCTCCCTCCCCCATATCAGTTTGTTTCCACATTTTTGGTTTAAAATGTAAAAAGTGGCAGGCCATTCGGCTTCTTTTTTTTTGCAGTGGTCTGTGCTCAGCAATAATTTAAAAATGCAGTGGTCTGCGCAGACCACTCAGCAATAAAAAGAAATTGCAGTAGTCCATGCAGTCTACTCTGTACACAAATTTTCATATGGGAAACGTTTGCGAGTATTGTGCGCCTGTGGACCTAAAAGCTTTTAAATGTCACCCTGCCGTTACTTAACTTGGCACTCGTGTCTTACACCCAATTGTCAATCAGTATGTGCATTAAGTAGTTAGGGGTCCATCGTTTGTGCGTTTATCCTCAGGTTAAATCAGTAGGGCCTTGGAGGTCATGGAAAGAGAGTGTAGGTATTTATGATAGTAAAATAAATGGAAATGTAGAAATGCATAATTAGACTATTGATACACAGCGGCTGCAAGTAAGGGCTTGGTTGGCATTCTTTCTTACTTGACAAATTGGCACCGCTGGAATTATGAGAGTAAATGGTTAATTAAAAAAGAACTGATGTAAATTTTTTCTATAATCACAAAACAAAAACAATTAGTCCCTTAATCAGAATTTAGTCAAACGTAAAACCTCTTGTAAATATAGACATAGATTTATATTTTGTTTATAAGAGCCTGTGTAATTTAAAGATGTACATTTCCTCTTTTTCGGCAAGTTTTGTGTTTGTTTTTAAATGTAATAAAATATTTCTATTGTTGTCCTCAAGCTTTTAATTGTGCAAATTTTTTGTCAGTCCATTCATTCTTTATGGGACTATGTCCTGAGGATGTGGGATGTGGGACCACACGCGAGTGTGTATGTTTGATTTAGAATTTCTTCAATAGACTTCTGGAACAAAATTTCTACTCAGATCAAACTTACAGTGATGTTTGGCTTTGAAATGTTGCTTTTATATAACTGATATTCCTAAACCATTTTGTTTGTTGAACTATTTGTAAAAAGAGTCCAATTTTATTTGAATGTTTAGGTTTTCTTTTCCCCAAAAAAAGTTATGTGCAAATTTTACCAAACAGAATAGGAAAAATCTGAACATTTCAATCTAGAAAGAATTAGGATAAATACTAAAACTGGGTTTGTGGGTTAAAAAGAATAGACTCACATTTATGTAACTGACATTTGTTTACCAACCACTGTTATTACTTCTCTCTGCACAAATATAGAATTGGACATGATCACTGCACAAGCTGTGTATTTTTCCCCACAGGATCTCCAACATGAGCTACACCCAGTGCCCTACTGTCCAATCACTGCTCCAGGGCATGTGACACTATATCCCAGCCCCCCTGAAATGTTTACCTTCTGTCCACTAATGCAACAATACACCCTTTTAGAACATTTAAAACAGCCAAAAGCATTTACAAAACTTTAAATAGCGATTTTAAAAAGAAATCGAGGTATCTGTACAGTTCAAGTTAAATCAGTTCAGAACATTCACAAAAAAGGTTTTCAAACAAACTGCAGTTCTTAAAGCTAACCATTTTGGCATTTCTTTACAAAAAGAGAAATGTTGCTTTTAGGTTTGTGTGTTAAATTCTCTTTAAATATTTAAATCTCAAATCTTTGCACAACACTGAGGATTAACATTTAAGGGGCATTCCAGTTCTTTCAATTTATAGGTTCATGCCTTCAGGGCCATTATATACAGCACTTTACAAATGTTTTTTTTTTTTGAGCAGGCAAGTTTTTCTGAATGAATTATACAATGGTTAAATTTTCCAGTAAATGCAGGACCTGGATTAGTCTAATCCCTTGGAATATTTGTGAAAGGGACAATGGACAAGATGACGATTGTGATTGTGCTCCATTTGGGAAACAATTACACGCTTAAAACACGTTGTACACCACTGTCTACTGCCACTCCTCTCCACCCAAATCCAATCTTCACGAAATCCACTACTCAGGACTTCTACATAATTGATACCTGTGAGGGCAGTCAATACAGTACTGTATTCATCACCACTAGTTCATGTGGGTTAATTATTCACAGCTCATTAATAATACACAAGAAAATAGCTGGTGGTTAGCTAAGTGCAAAGGTTACAGCGCTTTTCATGGGAAGGCAGATGTCAGAAGCGGATGTGAGGACGAGGCAAAAGGCTGCCAGAGGAGCTGGACCTACCTCTAGATCAGGGGAGGCGTCCCTTCGCAGGGTGAAAATTTAGTCTTTTATACAGTGCATTCATTAAATCTGAAGAGTGACTCCCATGCTACCTTAAACGAAAGAATTCGGAATGCACCCATTCCACATGGGGTAGTAGGAACAGAATTATAGGGTGCACGATTATTCAGACATACAGTGAGACTATAAACCAAGCAAAGTGCTGCTATGTGGGGCATAATAAACAAAGCATACAGGACAAACTGCTACCAACCACCAAAACTAGAAAAGAAGAAAGAAAACCAAAAAAACTCAAACCAGATTCCTAACCAAACCCTGACAGCAAAAATCTGTTTTATTTTATTAAGGAGAAGACTTTCAATAGGATGCTTCTCTTTAGCCCTTCTCAAGTAACCAAAATAGTGTCTGCTACCAGTACTGACTGCTCAGGCTCCCATGTATATGGTTAAACCACTTTAAATATCTTTTTCCCCTCTTCAGCTTTACTTGTGTCTTTTTCCGCCAGACAGGTAGCTGTGTGAACACTAGCAAAGCACAGTGCTCATGGACAACCCTGGGCTAATGAATCCCCACCTCAAGGACTAAGTAGGCAGTGATTTTCCCAAGCCCAACAGCAGGTGGAAAAACAAATAGCCATAACCATAAAAGAAAGCAAAAAGCAGATGGCTACTTTATTTAGCCTGAGCAGACTGGCAGAGGGCATAGCTACTCGGGTCATGGTATTGAGAAAATACCCAAATTATTATTTAAATATAATGACAGCCGTTGGTCCTCAGCCCATTTCCATTTTAGCCATCACTATAAGGTGGTATAAGGCTTTGGAAAGCAAAGTCACAGTTCAACACACTGCAGCAAGTCAGACGAGTCAAAGGCCCTGTACAACCAGCCATGGAAAATGGCTTGCAGACCAGGTGCTACGTTTCGTTCTAGTGCAAATGTCAAGACTCCCTGTACATAACAGCAGGCAGCTACCCCCAACATCTACTGAAACCCTTAACCACAGCAAACCTAACATACAGCTATGGCTAACTCTTTCAAATGGCTGCCCCCTTACATAGAAGCAAATTCCACAGCACCTTTAACAGGCATTGCGGTTTGCAGACAAGCAATTACAGAGCATTTTTTTTTTTTGGTGGCAGAATTAAACTTCCCAGCAGGACACTTCCATGGATATGTACCTTGCTGGACATTTGCTTTTAAGACAAATTGAGAAAGCCCCTGCATAGCAACCGTAATCAACAGGAGTTGAGAGAGGTGTATGTAGAGTTGAGTGTGGTGCATGTGTGTGCGCGCGTTTGGTGGAAATGGGGGGGCTGATGGGCTTTATAAAGCAGAAGCCTCTGACCACACAGCTCCCCCCAGTCCAGTGCCTCCCCCCCACTAAAAACAGCCCCACCATGTCTCCTCCATCTTAAAAACTGTGCTTCTGCTCAAGGTGCCAGAGTTGAAGCCAGGGTCTCGTGTGCCCCTCATGTGTCACTCCGGGATCTTTAGAGCCATTACCGCTGGCTTGGTCTTGAAGTACTGGTCAAAGCGCAGAACTGCATACCTGCAGGAGAGTGACGGGAGACGTATGGATCAACCTTGTTTTGTGTCAAAATCCAGAGTAACACATGCACATGTACCTAGAACCCTGATCAGCCTGCCAACCACCTCAGCTAAAGGTGTCCACAAAAATCCTTAATGGTGAGCAGAGACAAAAACATCATTTATTTGAATGTGATAGCAGCTCAGCTGCCACAGATGGAGCCTATATAAACCTTGCCCATTAAAAAGTCTTTGTATAATCCATTTTCTTTTTTTAAATGAAATTTTAAATAACCAATAATTTTTCAATTTACCAATTATTCCAGGCATGTCTTTTCATTGCAGGAGTAGCCAACATTAAACTTTTAAACCACTACTTCACTTTTAACAATTTCTTTAGTTAGCAAATACAGGGATACAGCTGTGGTTCCTTCTCTAGTAGCTATATCCGGAGTAGGGGGGACAGAATTTAGAGCTGGTCTACTCCGATCCAACCACCATGACTATTACAGTAATACATGTAACATTGCGAAAGAAGCAGAAAATTTAGAAGCAGAAATGTGATCCACGTTCACGCAACACATTTCACGGGTTAAAAGATAGCGTCACCCTCACATGCAAATCATGCATAAAACACAGACCAGTTCTCTTTCGGTTATGAAAGGCAATTCATCATATTTCTTAAAGGAGACTAGGTAAGAACGGACCACTTACTACACTAGACACTTAATTATCTACAGTTTTCAAACTGCCATAAAATGTAATTTATATAGACTGAGACTTCACCCCACTTTTGTTCACCCTGGTGCGATGGCCAGGAAGTGCAATGGAGCACGCTTTCTGCTGTAACTGCTGCATTTAAATACATTGTTTATCAATTGCAATTTTAGGATATTTAATGCATTAACAAAACGTTATACCTACCCAACACTATTAGCACTGATCTGACCATGAAACAAGTTTGAATTTACCTAAATGAACATCTCTGTGTGAAGCTGAATAAAATTACAAAATTAATGCCATAGTTTTAACTGAATAACATGAACTGTTTGCTCTTGTGTAGTCATGTTAAATGGAATTTAGACAAACATATTTTTGAAATGCTTAAAAAAAACAAACAAACATTGATACCATATTGTTATCTAATATAAAATTAGATGAGTATAGCTAGCCATGCATAACATTATCACTGCTGATGCAATTAAACAAATTTAGCTTGAATTTTAACATTTAATTCACAATTTAGCATAGTTTGTGTAGCCTTTTTTTATTTGACCAGAACCATTAATTTGAGAGGGACCTGAAAGTTTACTGGGGCCCTTACCTGTAAATTGTAACAGAATGTTACATGGATATAAAGTGTACTTTAAATGCAGTATCTACACATATCTAATAATAGCACCTGAGCTACCTAGCATTTGTGTGCCAGTATGTTGTTATGTATATATACAGAGAACTTAATCTCAAAATTCTTTCACACACTATAATCGGGTTTTGGTTTGTACAATATCCTGGTCCCTGCTGAAACTCATTTCAGGGCCAGGGAGACTTAATACTCTGCGACGATTCTCCTGGCGGCAGCCCTTACCCAAGGAAGTCGAAATCTATGGTGGAGTACTTGGCCTGAATGAGAGCCCAGAAGCCCCAGAAGAAGTGGGACGCCTGTCAGGAGAGACATGGAGGATAGGGTCAGAACAATACCGCCTACAAAAGGTGTCGGTGCACATCACTTGGGACTGCGCCTTGCATCCAGGTACAGTCCACCAAGCGAACGCATCGGGCAGGTGAAGCACCAGGCACTGCCCACATCCCCACAGAGCGCAGGATCTTATGATAAAACATGACAATGATCAATTAAATAAAGTCCAGACACCTGGCACCTCAGTCAAAATTAACAACTTTAAGAACAAACAAAAATAAAATTGTATATCTATATATTAAATGACATACCTCCAAGCCGATTCCAAGCGACTCAAACTGAGAATCAGTTTCTCATCTATTTTGCTTCTTTTTAACACCAGAGCAGAGTGAGGAGAAAGTGGTAGGAAGTACCTCCCACTGTTTTCTATTGGTTGTACTGTTAGAAACTGGTGGTTACTAAATTAAATTTAAATTCTTCCGCACAGATTTTCATGTGAAATTCAACAGCGATTCCTGCAGACTCAGCAGGTGTCTTCCACTGAAAATCAATTGACGGCTGCCTTTATAGCAGGGGAGAAAAAAGCATTTTAACTCAGACATGCCTAACCTAAAGGATTGGTCTGGTTCCAAATAGAGGAGTTCAAACTACACTGTCGTGTCACACATCATTGCCTTGACTTGGCTAAATGTTAGCACCTTTGAAACCATAACATTTTGCATACGTGGCATGCAGATTGGCAGGTCTGTTAATAATACAAGATGAGTCATGGTTGCTTTCAACAAAGATGATCTAGCGCAATGATGCAAGTGCGATGACAACAAGCGATTAGGTGACACACCCAAACAAACCTCAAGACAGGATACTGGTTGGTTAGGGAAGTTTATCGCAGTAGCTAGGAGGCTAGAGTAGTGTAATGAGGAATCGGGTGCGAGAGTAAGGGTTAGTTAGGGGGGGGAAATGAGGAATGAGGCACCAGGGTTAGGGTTACAGTTAGGGACACAATGAAGGCCACTGGTAAAGCAGAATGGGTGAAACTCAATAGTCAAATAGAGAAATTAAGTCCCAACCCCCCTGTTAGGTTCTGTGTGACAGAGACAGACAGACATACCCACCAGGGCAAACTTGTTGACCTGCACGTAGAGCGTCTCCAGTTCCCGTTCGCTCACTTCCTCTCCCTTCTTAGTGAACAGCTTGTAGGCCTGCAAGTAGGTGTGCAGCCACTGTAGCTGCAGCTCCCTGCTGGGGTACAGGGCGTAATCCAGCTCGTTCATCCCTATAAGGGCCCACAACAGACATGCGCAAACGTCAACTACACCATTGTTTACAGTATGAGCACAAAAAAAGTTAGGAAACAACAAAGGATAGGACTTTTCATCCCCGAGATATGTCGATCCCCCTCTCCAGCTCAAGACTACCAACCTGCAAACTCGTTGAAATGGTTCCCAATGTCAAATGCCTGGTAGTTGTAACTGGAGTATTCATAGTCTATAAACCGAACATGGCCTAAAAAACAAAACCGAAAGACTGAATTTAACACATTTTTCCCCCACATACACATATATATATATATATATACACATATATACACATACATACATACATACATACATACATATATATATATACACGATATATCATAAAATACCGAAAGTGAATACAAAAGATAGACCGAATTCTGATGGTAGTCTGAATCAGTGTTACCTTCCTTGATGTTGTGGATGATGTTTTTACACAGTAGGTCATTGTGGCAGAGCACTACCGGAGATCCTAACTGGGATAGGTGCTCCTTCATCCAGGCCATTTCCTCTTCTAACACTTCCTTGGTCGGCACTTCCTGCTGAATTCTGAGAATTCAACACATAAGAATTTAGCGTGCAATGGCATAAACAAACTGAAACTTTCTTGTCTGAGAGCAGCAACATCTCCTCCTCTGCACAGTACTTGCTCTCTGTATAAAATAACATCCCCATCTGCCCCACCACCTGACGACCTCCCAGACACATATTTGGATATTACCCTTTCCCACCTTAATCAGTGAAAGTGACACAAATGGAGCCCCTTACTGTTCCAGTCAAATCAGCTTTGTGATGAGCTGTCGGGAACTGAGCCCGCTCCGTTGTTGCTCCCCATTGGCAAGCGGCTGGGTTAACTCCTGTGGTCATGTGACCAGGCCCAGCCAATCAGAGCAGGAGGGATGGCAAATCAGTCTCCCAGAGTAATGGGCTTACTTACAGGGTTAATCCCACTGAGGAGGTAAGGCCACCTGCGGCCCACTACCCCTGGGCCCTCTCACAAACACCAGCATGTTACAAAATTTGCGACAAGGTCTAATGCACAGGGTCGATAAACACCAGCATACAAACATCTGTTGTCTCTGCAATCAGGTATTAGTTACAGCCATCGTCAAGTGGCATGCAGCCACTTCACATGGAAGTTAGTACAAGGGCTAGTACCATCATCGCTATTACCGTTACTCAGTGCTGAGAAATAATCCGGGTAATGAAACTGGGTGATAAAGGGGCACTCTTAAGTAAGACCTAGCCAGCACAATGCGTGACAGGGAGGCCACAAGCCCCTCCGTGCCAGCAGAAACAATGGCGGCAGTGTTCCGGACCACGTTGTGCTGTGGTGACGGTGGGGCTGGGCCACCTCTGCCAGCCTCCTTCAACTTCTGTGGCACTGACTGGTGCTGTGGTCAGGCTGGGTCACCTAGAGGGGCCACATGTTGTGGTACCTCGATCACCTTGACACGATAATGGGGAAAATTACGGTCTCTTTGGGCCCCACCTAAAAAACCTCTGTTACCTATATATTGTTATGCAGGGGCTGCCAAGTTTTCTAGGTAATTAAAATGCTATTTGTGAAATGAATTTTTTTCCCTTTTTTTTCACTTTTTTTAAGTTGGAAAGCTAAAATTTGACTGGAATAAGTAGGGCTGCAACAGCTGGATACACAATGGTCCAAGCAGAAGCTACGTCTGTTAG
Source organism: Hiodon tergisus (assembly GCA_025775045.1). Taxonomy (NCBI): domain Eukaryota; kingdom Metazoa; phylum Chordata; class Actinopteri; order Hiodontiformes; family Hiodontidae; genus Hiodon; species Hiodon tergisus. The sequence continues at coordinate 13,810 of JAOVYW010035101.1, read as the reverse complement.
AACGCTAGCTCACACGGAAATCACAGGCGATCAGGTACCCGGTTGCCAGGAGCTACTTCTGTTAGAAAACTAGCTCTCACAGACATCACAGGTGATCAGGTGTCCGGTTGCTGCTAGTCTCCATCTATAGAGTGCCATCCAGACTGTAAGCCAGAACACTGGCATCACCTGTTTAATATTTTAATATCACTTGGAACTTTACTACTTGTTCTGCACTGTTTTTGCACTTCTCCATAACCGTTTCCCTGTGTTTAACCCTACTGTATGTACTACTCGTGTGATTTATTTATATGTTTTTGTGTTATTGTGTCATTTACTGCTGTAGCGCCACAATTTCCCCATGGGGATAAATAAAGTACCTATCTATCGACCTATCTAATCTACATACTATAATGTGCTTGGCCACTGCATAGCCCTTTGGTCTCAGCCAACAATAGTTTCTTACCGGTCTGAAGTTACCAGTTTCCAGGGTCACTGAGGTTCTCACCTGATGTTGGAGGCCTGGTCAGTGAACTCGGTGGCCACCAGGGAGAAGTACTTGCGCATCTTGATCCACAGGTTGGGTTTGGGAATGCAGCCGTTGTGGGCATGAATAGCGTGTATGCGGGCCATCTCCCTAGCAATCAGCCTGGCAAGGACACACAGGGTTTGTTACTGCATAGCAGGGGCCGCAGGTCACACAGTAGCCTGAACGAGACCGGTGGTTTAAAATCCCTGGCAGGGAATCCTCAATTGCTTCATTTCATTTCCAGCTGCACAGAAGTGAAAAACTGCAAGCATTTTAAATGAGTGAAAGTTTCTGAGAAAGGCAAACCACTTTAAGTTGCCTTAAAAGACAGCCACGTGGGCACAATTAAACAACCAGTTTCAGAAACATAACAGAAAAAAAAAAGCAAGCATTAAATACTGAAGCTAATTTTTGCACACAAGTCGACAAAAGGACATTACAACGCATGTGTCTTTCCAGGGGCTTCTAGGTTTTCACCTCTTGATAAGCACAAGAAAGCCAAACAAGTCAAACAAGCATTAAATAGAAAACTTTTTGCTGTTGATTCGCTAACTAAGTCACCATTTTGCTTCACTCTACAAGAAAGTACACCCTCTTTGAATTCTATGGTTGTGCATATCAGGACATAACTATTATCTGTTCCTTAGTAGGTCTTAAAATTAGGTAAATACAACCTCAGATGAACGACACATGATATATTATTTATATAACTATATAAGGGCTGTCAAAGTTAAGGCTTTCATCTCCAGTACTACTTTTTGGTTTATCTGCCATTATTTTATAACCACCCGGCAAATGACTCTAGGTGACAACTGCTGGCAAGTAAATAAGGCATCGACAAATTTCTGATAGCTGTTGTCTAAACTGGCCCCCTGTGCATCATGTGAAATGCTTCTGTTCTGCGTCACATGCTGCCAGGACCACAGCGCTCCTGAAAAGCCCATGACACTCACATTACACAACCTGAAATGCACAGAAAAATAAGGCATCTACCGGGCTTGTGTCATGCCGCGCCCGACTCAAACAACCTCCACTCATCCAGGTGTCTCATTACACAGAACACCAGAGACTTAGGCCTAGAGGCCCTTGTGAGATGCAGATGTTAATTATACAGTTATGCAATCCCTTGTTTGTGATGCTATTAAAAATAGCTGTACAGGCACAGGAACAGTGTTCCATTGCTGTAAAGCTTGTTATACATTAGGGTTGTCATAAATAGATACTTCCGCGATACCAAATTATACCAATAATTATTAATTGAAAAGTAAACAATTAAGATAGAAGACAGACCACGCTCTTACAGGCAGTATCCACTGGCGCTTAAAAAATATGCTGACCCACAGTTGGTTCGCTCGTGTAAAGTGGGCGTAGCTAACTTGCTAGTTTTCGTGCTACTTATTTCACTAGCCAACATTGGTGTTCCCATCACATCACAGGCTAGCAAAATTAATTAAAAACATTTGTAAAAACTGCCATTTTCATAGAATTGACTGACTTATTGAATCCGGGTAAAACAGATTCTCAGTTTATTAATTAGTATACACCGATCAGCCATAACATTATGACCACTGACAGGTAACGTGAATAACACTGATAATCTTGTTATCATGGCACCTGTCAGTGGGTGGGATATATTACGCAGCAAGTGAACATTTTGTCCTCAAAGTTGATGTGTTGGAAGCAGGAAAAACAGGCAAGAACTCCAAAACTGCAGCTCTTGTGGGGTGTTCCTGGTGCAGTGGTCAGTACCTATCAAAAGTGGTCCAAGGAAGGAAAAGCAGTGAACCAGCAACAGGGTCATGGCTGGCCAAGGGTCACTGATGCACGTGGGGAAAAAAAGTTAATGCTGAAAAAGTTAATGCTGGTTCTGATATAAAGATGTCAGAACACACAGTGCTTCATAGTTTGTTGCATATGGGGCTGCGTTAAGCAGGATTGGTAGGTAGACAAGCAATAAATATTTCTGAAACTTGTTAAAAAAGAATCTATATTTCAGGTATTGAAACCAGCATGCCTGTTACCTACTACCATTCCATGGTATAATTTAACACCTCAAATTTAGCAAAGCATTTGACAGACAGGCACCCTGACAAATAATTCAGACAGGTTTGCAGGATTATTAAATGAATGTATCTCTTAAAGTACAAGAAAGTGAAATACAGAAAGCAAGCCAGCTAATTTATTGCCAAATTGTGGGGTGTTGTGATCTATGTTGGAGCAAAAGTATTTGTCAGTGTTCACATTTTCAGATAAAGTTAGATTAGTTAGATTTTTTTTAATCAAAAGCAGGAAGTAAAATATTTTCTGATAACAATTGTTCTTTTTTCCTAAAAAGCATTTTTTCCCCGTTTAATTAGTTTGTTACTAAATGTAGTGGATATCAAACAAAACAAGGGATTTTTACATGTTGTGAACCTCCAGAAAATGCTTAATTTCACATATGGTATTTACCCAAAAGTCATGCTTTTCATAATCATATTTTTCAATTCATAGCTAATAATTCAGACTAGCTTGTAGACATCAAGTCATTCGGATTTTAGAGGTTTACTTGCAATTCACTTCCAATTAATTCAGTGAATTCTTAAATGTGGCAAATCAGTTTATTTCTGTAATACCCATTTTTGTCAGCCAAACAATGCCTTGACTACAAATAAGCAAAGAGATATTGCTGACATTATTAAAACCTATATAAAAACTATATAGCATATAGTAACAATAAAATATCTCACAGGAAAACTACTCATTACTCACTACTTCATTTTGGTAGAATTAGCTATCAAGGTAGGTTTTGACATCTTATGTTCATAAAAGTGTCACTATGTGCCCTTCTGGTCGTTCAGTGACTTGGGCCATGGGTTCATCCCCCCCCATTTCCTGGCCTACACCATCTCACCTGAGGAGTGTAGGATCCCTCACATCCTGGGTCCCGAGGGCATCACCTTCCATGAACTCGTAGCAGATGCCGTTCAGGAAGGTGCAGTAGAGGCGGGGAGCGCAGCCGTTGGCATGGAGCACCTGAAAGCTCTTGAGCTCATTGTCCCGGTCCACGATCAGCTCAGTCTTGTTCCCATACACGCGCACCAGCACCACGTCCTCCTGGGACTGCTCCACGTAGCAACCAACCAGCTTGTTGGTGGTCCCGTCTGTGAAGAGCTGGAGTAAGAGGGGAGAGCACTGTTATCAGTTTGCACACGCCCACAGCCAACACCAACAACGTCTGTCGTACAGTAAAACTGCGGTGTCCATTGCAGGTACAGTTTCCGGAGAATAACTTGAAAGCTGGAGCAATAAACACCTGGATTGTAATGCCAAATTTGTTGTTTGGGGAAACAACTAACTGAAGACAAAGAAACAGAAAATGAATGCAACATAAAATAAAACAAAAACATCAGCCTCAGGGGAGACAAAACCCAAGCAAGTGTGCGTCCTCGCACCACGTACCATCACTGTAAATTGTTCACATTCCTGACATGACCCTAACGAGGGGGGGGGGGGGGGGGGCATGGGGG
>JAOVYW010035090.1:6444-23764 GCA_025775045.1 Hiodon tergisus | reverse complement strand
GGACTGCCTACATTCATTTAACCAGCTAAAGCTATGGGAAAACAAATGCGTCACTTAGAGGTGCCAAGTAAACTTTCCAATCACTTACAGATATCCACTTTCACGTCTAACTGCCTCAAGTCGCTTACAGATTTCATAAGTTGTGGTTAACAAGGTGTGTTGCACCATCTGAAACCAATGAGTGGCATAATGAATGCAGTGTCCGGTGTGGAGATAAAAAGCGTAACGAAACCAAGGCAGCTTCATCAGAGCGTCGGAACACTCATCAAAAGCCGTTACATTAAGGTTCCGATCCCTACACAGCCATTCAGAAGCCCCGTCCCTCTCGCCTTGCGTAATTGCACTGGCATCTGACAGTTTCCCCGGCGAGTTCGGCGGGAGCCATTCCGGGCCGGGTTTGGGAGATCACGACCACAGTGGTGTTAACCGAGCGGGAATGATGAGCGGCCCCATTCGTCAGCCAGGCCAGTGTTGCCTGAGAAACCGCGGCAGTCTGATCTGATGGCGGGACTCTCCTTTACACCTGGGAAGCCAGTGCTGACACGCTCAGCTAAGCTAACGAGGGAACTCATGCCAGTCCGCGGTCTGCTGACTAGCCACGGAATGTTAACAGAAGTGGATTCAATCTCCCATCCATCTAGAATGAAGAGTGTGCGGCATGCAGGCTTTCAGACATGCCCCCCAGGCTGACGGGCAGCGGAGGACATGCCCCCCAGGCTGACGGGCAGCGGAGGACAAGCCCCCCCCCACCCCAGGAAGGCCCAGACTGACGGGCGGAGGAGGACGCACCCCCCAGGCTGACGGGCAGCGGAGGACAAGCCCCAACCCACCGCCCCAAGCAGGCCCAGACTGACGGGCAGAGGAGGACACGCCCCCCAGGCAGGCCCAGACTGACGGGCAGCGGAGGACATGCCCCCCCACCCCAGGCAGGCCCAGGCTGACGGGCAGCGGAGGACACGCCCCCCAGGCTGACGGGCAGCGGAGGACAAGCCCCACCCCACCGCCCCAAGCAGGCCCAGACTGACAGGCAGAGGAGGACATGCCCCCCCCACCCCAGGCAGGCCCAGACTGACGGGCGGAGAAGGACATGCCCCCCCCACCCCAGGCAGGCCCAGACTGACGGGCGGAGAAGGACGCACCCCCCAGGCTGACGGGCAGCGGAGGACAAGCACCCCCGCCCCAGGCAGGCCCAGACTCCCAGATTCAACCACCTTTTAGCGTAGTTCACTTAACGAGGTATTATATTTTTGGGTAAACTCGAATAAAAAGCACAGTACAGTACGAGACAAGACATGTCAAGGGCAGTGAATGAGAAGCACTGCCCTACCAAAGTATTCAACATTTTAAGCTAAACTGGTGGGTTTGATATCATTTTAAAACATTTTAAAATCCGCTTCTTGTCTACTTCATCCTGATGTTGCATACATCATTTTTGTTAAATCCTGTTGGTTGCCTTTTAGTTTCTAGGCTCTGGTGCATTAAAGTAGCGATATGCAAGATGTAGTTTAAGGTAAGGTAAAAGCTTACACTAAATAAAATTTTATTGATTGGCTCTTTTTATGATTTCCTGAGGTCCGGTAGCGTGAAGCCATAAAAACGCACATAAAGCCACCTTATGAGGAACCCATTCTGGGGTAAAATAGGTTTACATGCCCCATGGGTATTTTTATGTCTCCACTTCCTGGCCAGCAAAACACATGATATTATTCAATTATGCAAGTACGGGCTCGTATGGAGGGAAACTTAACCCTTCCAACCCTACAGAAACAGGCGTTAATCTCCCCTGGTTTTGCAGTTAAATTCACATTTCTGGCACCCCTTCTATATAAACAATCTGTAGTATTTCCCTAGTAGAATTCCACGGCTCTAACGTGTAGCCTATTCCTAATCTGCCTTAAACACTCATGGATATAATCTATTGGCACCTTAACTCTGTCCCACATTATCCCACCATACACCAACAATTAAATTCTGAAGCACAGAAACCATGTCTTTGTGTAAATGGCATGGAACCCAGCCCCAAACCACAGCAGAGGACTTAAACGCTGAGGCCCACGAAATATAATGAATGAGACATGAAGTAGGCTCTCTGTGACCTCAGCACAGCTCTGTTTACTCCACAAGACCCACATCTCAGGTGAGGACACAGAAGCAGCGATTTACTGGGGAGACATTTTACTTCATATCAAGTAACAGATCTTCACACTTTTGATGTGTACACATCTATCTCATCTTACCCCAGTCTGGTAAAAACAAAACAAACAACAAAAACACAGAACCAATGTGTGGTTTTTCCTCATGGAAAGAATGTCAGCCAATTATCACTAACAGAGAGAAATTGTGTCTTAACTTTGCTCTCAGTTTGTTTTAAACATAATAATAATAATAATAATAGTGTGTCCACGTCAAGTGAAAATGACCTGCTTTCCATCTAAGCAGGACTAAAACACAGAGACACGAACATGTGGTTGTTCTGCGGACGCAGGACACACCGAAGATACAGAAAACACAGGCATGAAAAAAAAAAAAAGGCAGAAATGACTGTCATAATTACATTATCTCTGCCCTTTAATCCCTGTCACTGTTTCTGTAAACCTCTGCATACACTAAACCGCCTAATTCAACAGCTGACAAAAACAGCGCAGCATATCAACTGACTAATAAGCTCATAAACCTGAGACATCCCTTAGTTCTGAATATTTAACCACCAATGCTTACATGAGTTTCTAACTGGTGGACTTGAATCACCACCTGTCACTCCCACAACGGTATATATGATGCCTGAGTAAAATTAAGTCTGTGCAAAATTCTTTATGGCATTATTTGATTCACCACCTCACTATGAAATAAGAACACGGTGTGTAAGGAAATAATGACGGGTAAGAAACTCCCATTAACGTCCAATTACAGCTCTGCATGCATGGCCACGGTAAAATCTCTGAATGGGCCCGCGTCTAAAATGTGGACGTTTCCGGTAACTCTCTGTTGCAGAGAGAGACGCCTCTCATCATACTGGTGTCATACAATGAGCATGGGATTATGTCAGAGCTTCCTGCCACACACAGAGAAGCATTGCAGTACTGCGGGAATCTGCATGCATTTTTCACCCGGAATCAAAGGTTTTAAAGACTGGAAATCATCATACACCAATGCTAAAATAACTCAATACTGCAATGTTCAGCCTAAACGTAAAACACAGGCCACTTTTATTGAAGGAGGGCACAAGGGTATAGATTTAACTATTCAAAACTTCTGCAGACTTTCCAGCTACTGTGCCACACAAATTTAATAGAGACATTCAGGTTAAGTACCTTGCTAGCTCAAAGGCACAACAACGGCAATTAAATATAAACTGGAGTACCCACTGTTATATTACAGGCTGAGTTTTTGTCTGTTGCACACGTATACTACTATGTTTCTCATTCATGTAATGTCTTAACAAGTGAACAGCCCCCCCGAAACATTTAATTCACAGTGGAAAAAAATGCAGACATGAATGAATGGAGCTCCTAGACATAAACTTTGGAGTTGGCCTGTGAACGTACCGGTTTCCCCCACTGAGCTCACTCCTGCGGTAGCCACACATCTGCTCATAATTTACAGGCACCTTTGGATCTCTACCCCGTCTACACAAGCGCCGCTTTTCACAAATTTCCCTGATAAGCCTGATGACAAAAAATAAAGAGTTAAGGTTTTCGATTTTTTTTTTTTAAAAGGAAGAAAAAAAAAAAATGGCCTCCCCCCCCCCCCTCTTTGAGCAGATTACCATTTTTGGGTAAGCTTGTTCTCAGGAATGCCCAACCCAAACCACAAGACTTGCTCAGAATCCAGGACAAGGAAGAAAAAATAAATTCCTTTTTTGAAACCAAAGAAAAGTGTGGGAGCAAGGGGAGAACCCAGAGGACAAATATTTTCCCCCCGTTTCTCAGAATTCCTTAAAAGAAACACTGGAAACGGATGTGAAGGAAAGAAGAAAAAAATGTAATTAACTAATTTCCTTTAACCAAGCGTTGCTTAATATAATGATAGCTTAAAGTTTTTTTTTTTTTAAATGGCACAAATTATATTTAATTATGCACAACCTCAGAGCTTTGAACATAAATTTGGGCCAGGCTAAAACCCCAGTTACAGAAGGGCCCCCACCCTTTATTTTTATATCAACTACCTGAATGAAAAGTACAAAAAAAGGAAGAGTTTTCATCCACGCTGTGTAATCAACGGGCAGTGTCCATTCACGTAAGAACGCCTGTCTCATTTCCTGTTGATAGCCATACAGGCTTCTGATGCCCAGCTACTAGCTTCTGGTTTCAAGGAAAGTCAAGTCTCGGGTTATCAGGGGAACCAAATGATTCCTTTACGGAATTAAATGTCATGCCGTTAATGCGTCCGCAGCAGTTTGCATCGCATCGTAATTAACAATACAATAAATTTAAAAAACAGGACGTCACCCTGGCTTGAATTACTACTTCAAATGATACCAAAGCTCCCCATTAATGTTCATAAACATATTCTTGGGCAATCAGTCACAGTGACAATTAAGACCAAGCAATTTAAATACTTGAATATCCAATTACTTAACATATTTTACTGCTGTGTTTTGCCCAAGACAGGATTGGAGGTTTTGTTTACACAAAGGTCCACGGTATCAATCAATCAAGCAAGTTCGATACTATAGGCCACAACTTATTTTGCTTGATTGGATTAAATGGAAGCATGACTTGCCTCAGGTGCCAATTTTACACTGACTTCTACAGCCGTCTATACTGGAGATATCTGGGATCAGAAGTGACCACCACTGAAACAAAAACAAATACTGATCAAAGCAACTAATCGCAATTAAGTTGCAAAATGCCAATAATTCAAGTATAAATTTGAGAAACACGTCTTGAAAACTCCACCACTTCATCTTTCTATGTGAGCATATTACGCCATCGAGACATTGTTATGCAAGGTAATATTGACTAGTTACCGACAAAACGGTATTGTCAGGATAATTAAAAGGAGTGGCTCACAAAAGCTCACAAAATTTAAGAAGTTATTTATCGAGCATCCTAGAATGTGTCAGAAATATCAGCCTTGGGAAATTCATAGTTACAGCACACCAAAAAAAAAGCCGATTCACGATGGTATGTAAATATATACACTTTTCGTTAAACACGTTTCAGAACGCACGCCTTTTCTTTCTAAACGAGTGCTTCGCAGATCACACGCGCGCAACTGCGTCTCGTTATGTGGAACCATTTACACACACCTTTCCCTTTTAGGCAGTCAGTACATCGGCTTAACCTATCACTACTACCTTCCTCTGTTGCTTTTCCCACGCAGGATCCAAGAGAAGATCTCGATCCCAATCGTCTTCTTGATGCCGGTAGTCGTTAGTCTCCCCATCATAATGCTCCATACTGAATTATCGCTATTCTCTTCTCGGTTGCGGACTTAACTCCCGCTGCCCCCACGATGAAAAGATGTTGCAGCGATTATATTTCCCCGGACACACTTGAGACGATAGATGACACAATAGGTCCCCCGTTTAAATACTTGCTGTATCTAACTGTAATCCCTTCCTCTCGCTATCCACTCCTTCGCCCGACTATTCGCATCCAACTGTTTTTGTAACTGGGCCACAGTATGGAAAATAGGTAGTAAACTTTGTCTGAAAAAATAAAATAAACCCATGACGACACTTGCTGTCTGATTGGTTTCAAGAGTATTTTCTCAAGCCCACCCTTTACACTGAAGTCGGGTTTGATTGGGTTGTTTAACTGTCAGTACGGGGAATTAATTTTTGGTTTACGGGCTACAAACCAGGTCTCCCTGGCAATTCTTAAATGATTTACACCAAAACCATCACAGAAAAAATTATAGCCCAGGACTTTGATAGATCGTGACCGTACGGTCTGCACATAATCCTTCTTCATAGTTCGCGAAGCCTTCTTGATTTGAATATTTTACAAATAAACCGCAGATGATTTGTCTCTGAAGGGAGATTTAATAGAGCCAAACGTATTTGGCAGATAGTTCAATATATGGTCAGAATAATGAGCAACGTGCCCTTATCCCGTTGTTTTGTCGACATGTGTATGCATGGGCTATGCCGCTAAAATGTTTGGTTATATGCAATTATTATGAATTATTTAAGTTATTTATTAGCACAAGCCACACAAGAATAAAATATACAAAGGTATGATTAATGTTCAGTATGTTTTCTTGTTTGTGCAAAATGTAATAAATTACATTATGTATTAATCTAGTATTATTTTTCCTTAAATGTAGTTTAATTAGGCTTGCAGTTCCTTTTTCAGGCATATGACAGAGACTTTTCCCCAAAAATGGTGGATTTAATTTTCTTTTCATAGACTGAAATAATTTCCCACCAACAGTACACTAATTTCAACAAGGAGATCAGGGTATCTACAGCTAAGCAACCAGGAGTACTATGGGATGTATGGCGGTGAAGAAAACTGGTCTTCTGTGAAGTTGCAGGTCCACATTTTTGAGGGGTTGCCACTGTACCCTTGGGAAAGGAAACTAGATGCACTTCAGGAAATCTCCAGCTGTGGTTGGGAGGCTGCTAGACAAATTTAAAACAAGCTAAAAATTATACTGCGTCAAAAAAAGGTCCATACCAAAGAAGTATCTTTTACGCCAAAGATCTTGACCACCCTGGTAGTGCAGTTTGCACCTTAGTGCATTTCTGTAGTAACAGTTTTCAGTGCAGTCGCCTGCAACTTCCTTGAGAATCAAACACCTTTTAAAAACCAAATACAAGTTATATGTTTAAACATTAACCTGATGTCCCTAGTTGCAATTCAGGCAAAGAAGATACATCATTTATAAAGGTTTGCCTGTTTTCTTCTAAGTAAAAGCCACAAATGATTACATTTGTGTTTGGTAAACTACTTTGCACCAACATGGTGGAACGCCCTCCCTGAGGACATCAGACGAGGTGATGTTCTACACCTTCAAGAGGAAACTGAAAACGGATCTCTTCTGACAATACCTCACGTCGCAGTCCTGAAAAGGAAGAGCTTTACGTTGCTCTGGATAAGAGCATCTGCTAAACGCCAAAAATGTTTTTAAAAAAGTAATGTAAACATCAGCTATTATTGGCAAACTAATTGATGTGAAATTTTCAATGCCAGGCTTCTTTAGTAAAACCTATTGTCCAGACCAGTGGTGGGAAACTCCATTACCCAGAGTCTCAGCGACTGCAGACTCTCAAGCAGCCCCTCACTGACCATCTGATTTACACATTGAAACACCAGGTGAGGTCACATCTAATCCAAATAACGATTTAATTTGAAGAGTTTAGAGGCCAGGTGCCCCAGATAGACCAGTCAATCCATGTGTTTAACGTTTATTAGTTAATGTCATTTAATTTTTTTCTTCAAATGCAACTGTTGTGAAAAAAACTGAAATGAAGGACATTTGGACGAGTGTGTAATGATTATGACTTTGTTGGTGTGTTCTCTAGACTCCAGTTAAAGTTAGGACAGGCTTGCTAAGTACTGACTGGGATAAGATTTTGCCAGCTCTAAGGCCACATAAAATGCCTGTCCACTGGAACTGGAACGGTAAGCTTTTACTACTGCTAGTATAAGATCCCGTGTGTGCAAATCAAGCGTGGCAGGGGGCACGCTGTGTTTAAGTGGAAATCGTGGTGGGGAACTCCTTTCGGATGGAGGCGTTCTGAGCAGAAGCCGCTACGCCAGCATGTCCCTTCACTAAGATGGTGCTTTGGTGCACGAGACTAGGGTTTGCTACGGCCAAAAATACAAATGAATAAGACCATCCTGTTTGAATTTTCAATTTTCACAGAAATATCTTAAAACGGTTGAAGAAAATTATGTATGTATGTACATATGTATATGAATGATTATATGTATGTATTTGTGTAAGTACTGGTGTTCATATTCATGTATGTGAATGATTGTGTGTACGATTGTATGTGTGTGTTTGTATGCACAACAGAATTTTCATGCCCATAAGCGTTAACAATACTACTGACGTTCAAAACATTTTATGTTGCTGTTTCATGCACTTTCATTCTTTATATGTCTTCTTTGTAAAAATGTTTTTCTCCCTAAAGCTTTCAATTTTGTATCCTAGCAACATGCATACCTGAAATGCTTGTGTAAGGGCAAGTCTTTGCCTAGGAAATAAATCATTTGGAAGTGGTGGGAGAATAATATGACTACAGTTGAATTGTCTGTTACCATTTATTTATTTTATTCTCTGCAATCCTTTAGAAGTGCTTTATTTATCTAATTAAAATGATATCATAATTGCATTGGTTACTTTTTAATACTTGTCAATTTATTAAATTAGGTTTGTATATGTAATGTCCTGCAGCCTCCATATATAATCATTAATTGAAAAATCATATGGTCCATTAGTGATTTAAAACGTCATTGGCATTACAGGTATTGTTCGATCCTACTGAAGGTGCACGTCAGAACTATTAATGCAAACCCCTGCTCCCCTTCCGCTGCTGATAACGTCTTTCTTTCCTACCGGTCTCCCCCGCCCGAATTGACTTTCCGAAATATGCGGACAGGCACGACGAACTCTTGGAACCGGTCCTGTGATGTAAACAGTGCGAACAGTGGGCCAGGTCTCCCTGCCTTGTAAGGTAAGGCTTGGGATCACCAGGGGAGGGGCAGACTCAGCCACACCAGGGAAGCAAAAAGGTGAAGCAAGCTCTGTCTTCCTTATATGGGCAAGCGTACAATGGATGAGAGTTTGGAGGGGTGATGTCACACATAAAATTCATGGAATGTCAACTCATTTGGGGACCGCTGCTTAAAGAGACAGAATATTTAAATACCATTTGGGTATGACGCTACTTCAGGAATGGTCCGTGGTGGATTGTTGCAGCATTGTGCAATATATTGCAAAGAAATGAAAAAGTAAAATAATAGTAATTATAATAATAACCACTTTTAAAGTAAAGGCCAAAGCCTTTTCTTAATAAGTTTAATATTGAAATCCCCAATTGTTACGTATCCCCACTGTTCATTAGATTCTATTTAATTAAGGGTATTGAAAATGTAGGTGATTATCTGGCTACATTATTAAACAGTTGTTACATTCTTTTTTGTTTTTGTTTTTTGGTTATACCACCCTTCTGGTGAAGCGGACACATCACAACACAGGTGAAACAACAACTCCATTCCAGTTGACTAACTATTTGAGGATTGTTGCAAACAAATTTAGGTCCACAGTTCTCTTCATTTACAAAAGTAATCGACCTGACCGAGGATGTTACATCAATTGAGTTTAGTCACGGTGAATTAATTTCCACGGGTTCTTCTGCACTCAAATATATTTGCAACGTACATCCCACACCCTAGTAAAACCTGGCTTAGTAACCTATAACCTAAAGTGGTCCATGGAAAAACATATATCATGAGAGGGCCCTAATTTAGCTGCAGTCTGTGAAGCTCCGTTTTGTTACGTTTTCCTTACTGTAGCTGGAACAAAGCGGTAGTGTGGCCAAGGAGTTGAATGCGACACGTTGCCCGTACTCTTACTTAGTGTTTGGTTCCAGTTACGCAGGGACTTGTCTCTCAACACTCGCCAACTAAAATGGCTGGCCCGAGGAAGTTAGCACCTCAGTTCCCGTCTTGGATTAACTCCATTGGTAGGGTTTGTCGTGCCTCACTTTGGTTACAGCTACCACTGTAATACTGAGTCTCCCATCATCTCAGTGCTAGAAGGAACTACCGAAATGAATGGATTTGGATTCAGTAGTCCTGGTGTTTTCACTTAAAAGCAGCTTGTTTAATTGAAGCAGCATGAGTTGAGCATTGTATTAAACTGATCATGTATGATTGCAGGCAGGCCTCTCTAACATCAAACCACTGCCGGCTAGTTGGCTAAACACACACCGAAGTCTCCACAGGCTCTCATTCACAGGTGAACATTCCTGCAAATTAACTAACAGGTGTGGCTAACATACCGTAAAAGACTTGCCTGTTCTTCTCCCGTCCCACATCCAAACCGCTAACAGGCAAATGTATGCGTTGAATTAAAAATGACATTGCCCCCATCAATGGCATCCGTGCCCTGTGCCCACAGCTGGAGCACCACAATGAAAGAAACACAACAGGAAATGGATCTCCAGCTTCCTCAATAGAGACTGGTATGGAATGGCTCATCAAATGAGCTCATTGTGATATCGATGACAGAATCTTGGCTGGAACAAACATGGTCCGGTGAGTATTATCAGATATTAAAGATTAAAGGACAGTAATGTAAGTGAAAAGGGAAGGTGAATGTAATGGGTGTAATGAGGCAATAACGACTATAGGGAAGGGACAGTCAATACAAAATGACCTGAAAACGATGACCAGCAGATGACGGGGAAATTGATGACCAAACATTGCTCGTGCCTTTATAATGAGACATTATGGCAAAAGAAAGACTGGAGCGTAACTGTTGGCGAGATGATAGAGGCGCGCGTAGACGTCGACGCCGGCCCGAGCAGTATTACATAGACCAATGTGGAATGTGGAGGATTTGGAACACGCAGGGATGGGTGGAGGTGGAGTCTATTCGGGTTGATAAAACCCGGGCGGGGGGGGAGGCAACCCGCTAGGAGGCAGAGGAAAGGCGGCGGGAGATTAGAAAACAGGAAGCATGATGAAACAGGAAGGATGATGACAGAGGGAAACTTAGTTAACGGTGACACTTAGTTAACCGCGATAGTCTCGCTCACAGCGTGAGAATGACATGGGACGATAAGGTGCGGTAAAAGCTGATGGCAATGTTTGGGACATTTGAGGTAAGAAGGGAAGAAGGCCGTGCGCAGAACAATGGCTTCACTTTGAGTCCAGTTCTGGGAAAGGCGGGCAGAAATCCATTAAAAAACTTAAAAAAATGTTTAAACAGATAAAATATATATTTTTATGAAGCGCTGCATACGTACAGTATCCAAATGTAATTTTTGTAAGGATTTTGTTATTTTCCCTTGTAAAATCATTTCTGATGATTTACAGGCACATTTTTACATCAATAATCTGGCATGCTACTGGCACCAACACTGATATCACAGGGCCTTACAACGCATTAGATCTTTATTAAATGTCACCAAAATACATTATACATGCAAGCTTAAACTGGGCAAATACTTCAAATGTCATGACATGACCTCATGTAAGGTTTTGTAAAACATGTGAAATATGCAAATACATCATGGCAAGGAATTATTATCAATGATAAAACTTGTTTTAAAATCATATCTGAAAGTTTTCCAGGACTTCAGGGATCAAGCTTAGCATAACAGACTCTCTGTTTCCAGGGCAACACAAAATCGCTATCAGACCATTCTGGAATTTAAAGTAAGAGGGTGGATCGAGCAACCACATTAAATAATGTGTTTATTTGTAGTGTGTCTTTTCTGCTTCCTGGCATGATTCTTGGGAATTTCTTTTGGAGGTCATCGGTGGTGAACGGTAGTGTGGAGACAAAGAACTTCAGTTGTCCGCATCGATTAGCTGAACCTGAAAGCACTTTATGCAATTAAATCAGTTCACAATGTTACTGCAAAGACTCAAGCATTGCGAGAATGCACCACCTAAGCAACAAACTGCTTGAGTGACAGTGCTTTATATATATGTATTACTGCAACATACATATTACCAACATTTTAAATGATTTGGGCTATTGGCAAGGACTATTCAAGGGGTCAGGATTAGGCCCATATAATTCTAACAATTAAGGTTACAGTTAAGGTTATTGCTCATGTTATACTAATGATTATCCTCAGAATGGGAAAAGCTTCGGGTGTGTGTCACGAGCCGTTAGAGCGTCGCATTAACAGACCCATGGAGCAGGCTACTGGCTCCCTCTTCTGGTGAGTACAGGAATGTGCAACCAGAGAGTTTATTCCGTTCTCAAATCACAAACCAGTCAAAGTCCTACAACAAACAAGTTACATCGGGCTACACTCCAGGGTGTAGAAAATGTATGCCCAGGCCTGCGTTTAGCCTACCACATGCGTTGGGGGAAGCTGCACACCTGTAAACTCACATTAACTGTGAATGAGTATATTTTCCCTCAAAACACACAGGACATGCTTAAATAAACACCATTCATTTATGTATATTAAATACTTTCCAAATCCACTGCCAAGTCCATCCTGAAGTCAGATTAAATTCAAAGTGATGTACACGTGCCCCTTGACGTGTACGCATTTCCTTTTGGATTTCCCAGGGCAATGCAGGCTCCAGAGTGAGAAGGCTAGCGAGGGTTTCTCTTTGCGTAAGGTGGCCAGCCCCTAACTAGGCCATCTCCACTCATATCTCTGTTATCCCTCTGAACTTTTTGTGGCAGTGGCAGCTTGATGGAGACTCCAAACTCCCTGGATGTGTCCACTTGAATCCCCTTTGATGGGAGGGCAATGCACAAGTGCCTGCTGAGCTCACCGGGACCATCAGTTCCTCTGGTATCTTGCTTGGGAAAACTCTTCTTGTGCACCATCAGCTCCACATGCTGATCACCTGACCACACTGTTTGGTGTGTTTTACATTTGTTTTATCGGGACAGCGTTGAGAAGTTGTGGCAATGAGAAGATAGTGGCTTCACCGCTCTGCTGTGAATAGTGCTTTTGTTTCAGCTCATTTATCTTCAACATTTCCGAGGCCATGAATGCGATATTTTCCCACCCTAAGGAGGAGGATCACATAAAAAATATCAGTCTTATTGAGTGGTGCGAACTGTGGTTCCTCTTCCTGTCTGATCTTCTTCTGGTCTTGTTCCATGGTGAAAACTAAGGTGTTTGTTTTGAGAACAGACCCCAAAGCCCCACCATGAACTGCAATCCCATAGACAGACATAAGGACCATGCAGCTGCCCATGTGCTTCAAAACTGCTTTAGGAAGTTTGAGCCTGATATGAGACTCCGAGCTTGTTCCTCAGCATGACAGAGACAAATGGAGATCTTGATCTTAGGGATGTGTCTGGTTTGATTAGCGTTGGATTTTGACACTTCTGTCCTCGGCTGGAGCTGAGGTTTGTTGTGCAGAGCTGGAGCTGGTCGCGGCTGCCCCCACTTTGGCACGAAGAGGGGCAGAGAAGGAAACTGAAACTTCCATCTTGGAGGCTGTTGCTGGTACCACTTCCACTGCTATCGCAGAGTTGCATGAACGCACGAGGCTTGCAAACAGATCCTATCGGAGACTCGTTGGAGCCACATATGCGATCATTGTCAAGGTTCCTCTTTTCAGTGTCTGTGTATAAGAAATCATCTGTGTGATGACTTTGCCTCTGCTCCCCACACTTGTACCCTCTGAGTTCAGCAACTCTTCTAAATGACCCATACACCTCGTGAGGTGGTCGATAAGGCTGTTGAAGGCTATAAAAAAGGTTTCTGTAACAGCCAAAAATAAAAATACCAAAATAATGTCTCAAATATCAACAGAAAGGCTATTCTGTACCATGAGTAAGATTTTAGTAGATATTAAATATGTATATACAAACTCATAAATGTGCCTTATCGTGTTTTCATCCTGTTTAAAAAATTAATTATTTAAAATGGAAAATCAGGATTAAAAATCCATGGAAATTTAATCTCAGAAAATTATTCCTACCACGTAGCTGACCATCTTTCACAATTTACCTTATTCGGTAGCTCTATTTTTGAGCAAATAAAATAGAGGGAACATTAGGAATGTAAAGAATATACACACAAACCAACTGAAATAGTTTAGTATGTCTATATTCGCTTCTGATAATTGAAGACGTCTTCTTGACAGCAGGGAGGCAACATGCTCGGATTTACTGGGCACCATTACTGCCTAATTGGTATTACACTTTCCAGCCATCGTGCTAAACGTGGCTTTATGTCCTAAGAAAATTAAAGTTTCATGTGACATCCAATAAAGCTGTATTTATAAGAAAAAGTTAATATTGAGGGTTATGACAAGCGATTTCTGCGTCGTCACACGATTTTAAACAACTTGCCTAGGTCACTTTTAATTGTTTCATTGTCCGGTCAATCCGGTTATTTAAATATTACACATTGCTTGATATGCAGTTACTGAAAGGGGCGGTGGATTCACGTCAGAATGGTTTGTTGTGTGCGGAAAACGGAAGACGAATTGGCGGTACCAAACATGGCGCGTTTATCCATGTGCAGAAAAAGGGCTTCAATGGCAATTTGTGCCCCGAGACGACCAATATTGTTATTTTTTATCGTTTTAGTATTTTTTCTAACGTCTCAAATAGTGCTGTGTAAGAGGAACCATCTTAGAGTGATTACTGACAGTAACTGGGAGGAAGTCATGGAAGGAGAATGGATGATAGAATTGTAAGTTGCTGCAACCATACACTCCCATACGAATTCGTGTTTATATCACGATCGTCTTTAAATTGTTGGACGGGATGTGATGAATAGTCTGTAGAGAAGACATTTGACTATGCTCCTATAGAGGGACGGCGTAGCTTGATGAAGTGTACCATAACTACGGATAGTATTACTCTTGTCACTCGTACAGCTGAGCTAATTTAGCAACGGGCGAAACATAAACCGCTAAATAACTAGCTGACTTAACGAAGTTAATTCGACCGCCTTTTAAAATTTCCTAAGTTAGGTTACATCAGGAAATCAAGAATAGGAGGCGGATATATGGTATGATTGTTTCTAATACTCAGGTGCAGATTATGTCCCCAGTTTTATCATAAGATAAAACTACACACGTTTACATGTGAATAAATGAGAAAGGCTGTGATAAAGACTGCAGCATTGGCCTACTTCCCCCCTCATATCAACTGCCTTGTTTGAGAGATGTATTTTTTGTATCCTACAACTTTAAACATTTCAACAGTTTGTTTTTGTGGTGAAAAGTAGTGTTTTTTGCTTATGAACAAGCTCTGGCTGTCATGTTTAAAGGCTGTGGTCTCGCTTTGATGCCATTTTCCCAGTTTTGCACCCTGGTGTCCAGCCTGCACACAGCTTCAGCCAGTTTGGGCTGAGTTTGCCGAGTGGGGGGAGGACATGGGTATCAGTATCGCTAAAGTGGACGTCACAGAACAGCCCGGTATGTCCCATTTCACCTCTTTGCACTAAGGGAACAGTATTGAGTGTGACCTGCGGCAGTTGTCATTGACAGCCCCCTCCTCCTCCTAAAATAAAGCACTACGTGGTAGAGTCATACACTGTGCCTATTTGGGTCATTGGATACATCTCAGTGGTTGGGCTCAGGTGTTGAAAATACACCCTGAACATTCTTGTGCTTGCTTCTGGGTTGGGTTTAGGGTTAGTGTTTGTGGCCTTCAGCCTCGGTGTCTCCGCTTGTAAATTTTGTCCTCTCATTTCTGCTGCAGGTTTGAGTGGGCGCTTCATCATTACGTCTCTGCCTACAATCTACCAGTAGGTTTCCACGTTGCGTCATATGTATTTTCGCATTTAGAGGATATATATGTATATGTGTGTGTATATATATATATATGTGTATGTATGTATGTGTGTATGTGTATGTATGTATACTCAGACTTTCGTTAGTTGTTGGATTGCTGTGCAAGCCCTAGTGCAGACTTGGCACTGCACTCTGGAGTTTGCCGGTTCAAAATAAGTTAATTAGGTTTTTTCCTTTGTGGGGTGGGGATTACGAAATATTATTGGTGATTCCGTACATAAAATGTAATCGCCCCCCCACTGACAGTGAGTCACATGGCCTGCTGTATAAAGCAGGCAGACCGACATCAAGGCATTCGATTACTGTTTGATTACAGTGCTCCCTTTTCCCCTCACATATACACCCAAACACATTGTAACCCACATTTTGAAACTACTAACCATTACTGTGAAGTTAACTCCCCTCCTCACTAAATTATTGGGTGTGTTATATTTGTTACTGTTCACGTTTGTTTCCGCATAGGCCGAGATGAGTCTTAACCTGTTTCTGTGTCTCAGCTGTAAGGACGGCATGTTCAGGAAGTACGAGGGTGCCCGAACAAAGGACGACTTCCTGGATTTCATCGATCAGAAGAAGTGGCAGGATATCGAACCCATCTCCACCTGGCTCGGCCCCTCCTCCTTCCTGTGAGTGTGTGTGTTTGAGCTCACATCTACGGTTCAGTGTCAAATCAGGTTTTGAATCGGTCCAGTGAGATCGGGACCATATGGCGAGGCGATCCACTGATGGGATGTGAGATGCTATCTTGTAATCCACTGTAATGTTAATGCCATTCAGTATACAGAGTACAGTGGTGTCGGTCATTTGTATCTTCATCACCTCTCTATTCTGTTTTCTGTGCAACACCCGGCTCTCAGCTTGGAGCTCTATTATAATGGATAATTCATCATGCATTAGCTTTTGGGATAATGATTAATTCTACGGATTTCTGTCTTGCAGGATGAGTGGAATGTCGGCTGTCTTCAAGCTTTCTGTGTTTATAAGGGTATGGTGGTCTGCTTTTTTTCCTGTTTGTTTTTGTTCTACTGAACAACTCGATATAACTGTTGTTACTAACACTTAAACTGCTTGCCTTATATTTATCCAAAGCTGTAGCTGTCTGCCTACTAATGATTACTTATAAAGCTAAAAGGCTCAATTTCTCAATTCAGATTTATCGTTTGCACCTTCCAAATGAAACTTTGTCATATCTGTGAAAATGTCAAAAGTAACCAAAGGTGTATTGGTGATCAGGCACATGGTACATCAGTTGGGTTTTTAGCCATGTTGGTTAGTACTTTATTACACAACAAGAAAATGGGTTGAAGGAAAGTGAACATGCTCCAGTGACGTCTTGTTAAGCTAGGATATTAAGTGTAACTGTAGTGTCTGTAAGGTACAGCAGAGGGCAGTGGTGGACAGAGCCTTGAGAATCTAAGGCTGTTGCATGCAAGTGAAGTAGAGGTTTAGAAACGCCAGAAGTTTGTTCTTGCCAGTGCTACTCCAAGTTCAGTTGAGCTTAAGTTAATTCCTGAACATAAGTTAATTCCTAACAATTTAATGTAACTTAAGAAAAGAACCTGGCTTTGTGGTAAAGGAACTAATCACAGATTTCTGCCCTTGTTGCCAGCAATGTCACAACTATTTCACTGAGCAGCTGGGGATTCCAGTGTTGGTGTCGTACGCCATCTTCGTCCTGGCCATGCTCTTCACTGGTCTGACCTTGGGACTTGTGAGTTTGTTTTCCTTTTCCCCTGCCCAGAGACGGCTTGTCCTCCTTAGTTCCTCAGGGTTGTTCGTTGGTTCTCCTGCATTTCCTCATCAGTTCATCCAGGTCGTCCCATGGTTCTCTTTAGATCCTCTGGGTTTCCCGTTGTTCTCCTTAGATCCTCTGGGTTTCCCGTTGTTCTCTTTAGATCCTC
>JAOVYW010035079.1:4612-26740 GCA_025775045.1 Hiodon tergisus | reverse complement strand
GCACCTGCCATCGCCTATCCTGTTTATTTGGCAATAAACAGGCAATAGGCAATCGAGGTCAAATGTCTTCCGGTTTCTCCTCATGATTCCACCCAATGCCATTGACTGACATTCGGTTGATATTTCCTTGTGTGATAAAAACACCATCTGTATGGCGGTTGCCGTTTGACACAGGATAATCAATCATTAACTACAGACACTTCCTTTATCTGAGAACAAGTTGGTGCATTGAAACCTGATGTTTAATAACGAGGTTTGTAACATGTATGGAGTTGAACTTCATTTGAACCGGTAAGCATACCCAGCACCTCTGTACAGAGTCCGAGTTGGGCAACTCCGGCCCTGTGCATGAACTTCTCAAAGAGGACGAGGCATCAATCTGTTCTGGTGATATTATTGGATGGCGTGAAGAGATACAATTATTATAATCGCATTGAACAACATCCTTAACTTCCTACATATTCTTAAAAACTATTTGGACATTAAAAGTTTTTGCACTAGTAATTAGTTTGTCCCGTGTGTGTGTGTGTGTTTATACACTCAGTGGCCAGTTAATAAAGCACGCCCATCTAGTTCCCATACCATTACACCCACACCACCAGCCTGTATCGTTGACACGATGCAGGATGGGTCCATGGACTCTTGCTGCTCACGCCAGATCCAGTATTGGTGATCACATGTCCACTTATACCACTTCTTGTTTTCAGCTGATAGAAGAGGAGCCCGGTGAGGTCTTCTGCTGCAATAGTCCATCCGTGACAAGGACCAACGAGTTTGTGATGCCGGTCTGTTTGTGGCCGCCTGTAGCTTACGCGATTCTTGCCATTCTACTTCGACCTCTTTCATGAACAAACGGCTTTCGCTCACAGGGCTGCTGGATGCTTTGCGTTTGTCGCATCATTTTCAGCAAACCCTAAGACTCTGCTGTGCTAGAAAAAAGCCCAGGCAGTGGGCTGTTTCTGAGAGACCAGAACCCTCAGACATGTTCCTGGGTGTTATTACTAGTGTGTCACTAAGCCTCTGAAAATTGGGTGCTTTGGATATTAAAATGTTCCGGTCTCCCACCTTCTCCTGTATTTTCTCCCAGTCCTCTTCCTCCATCTCGGAAGCGAGCTGCTCCTCGAACAGACGGAACACGCCTCTGCTCTGTGCCACCGAGTGATCGATATCGCTCAGGAACTCCTCGACGTTGTTGTTGCAGGACTGCACCATGCTGTCGCTCAGCTCCTGCAGCTGCGTGGAGTTTAAACGATTAAGGCCAGTTTCAGTGACTGCACAACAGGAGGGTGTTTCTCGAAAGCAGTTCAGCGCTGTTGATGTCGTAATGAGAAGCTGCAGTCAAGGAAGAACGCAAGATCATGTGCGAAAAGTTGAAGCTATATCATATAAAAATAAAAATAAAATACAAAAGGCACAAACAAAATCTTCCAGGACGGCTTATGCCTCGGTATCACCCCAGAAGATTTATTGCTGCGCTATCAGGAATTAAACAACTGGATTTAAAGCCTCTCCAGACAAACAGAATGTTCTCAGGTGAACTTTGCCCGCCTGACAGGGGACATTTCAAAAGCAATCTGTCTAGGTGTCAGCAAATTGCCTCCTAATGTGTTGACTTATGGTAGGACCTCAGAAGTGAAATATAAAAGCCTGGTATTTACAGCGTATCAATGAATGAAAGCAGATAAACCTTTTTTTTTCCTAAGTTAACCTCCAAAGCCTACTGCTGGGTTTATTTTCAAGTTGGCAACAGAGTATACATACATATTGTATGCTTGAAGGACATCTAGATTGATGTGATGCAAGATGGCTGGGGAGGTCTGTATGAGAAACAGTCACCATTACCGCTATAGAACAGCCCTAGATACTTTCCCAAATGACTAGCAGATTGAATTGCCGCCAATAGAGGACAATGCTGTAAAGGATGTGATGCTCTAGGATAAAGCTTACAGACCAAGGATGACAATTTAACCTCAGAACATATGAGAGCTGCAGAATGAACTGACCATCTACAGACTCGCCTGATCTGAACAGGAGCAAATCAGACTGATTGTGGCACTAGAAAAAAACTCAAGTGCACGTCCTCAGAGATCCTTCCGAGCAGTAGAGGTGTTGATGGTCGATGCTGTTTGCCATTTCCAAAGTTCCATCTCAGGTTTGTAAAACCCAACCCGGATGCACTGTCTGCAATGCAGGAGGGCCTCGACCATCCAACTGGCTCTGCTGAGCCACAATAGGGGCAGTATCTGATTTCTGTCTTGTATTAGGAAAAATGTGGGAGACAGTGCTTAGATGTTTTTGTATTCAAATGGAAATCATTTTAAAATCACGTCACCACAATTGTTATGTCTGTCCTGTCTATGTACTTCATGGAAACCAAACTCATAGAACAAAACAAATTCTAAAGACAGAATTGGCGAAACAGGACAATTTAGAGAGTAAAAGTTCACAGATAGTTAATAAGTCAACTTCTTGCTTGATCCTCTATGTGCTTCCATTTGTTCTTTTGCCTTTTGTGACATCTGCCATGAGTCTCGGTGATAAGAACCCCATTATGAATTTGCGTGTGAGCCCTAATCAAAGCAAAAGTCGTTTTAAATGAAGCTCAGCAAACACTCCCTGGAAGAAGCCCCCCCCCCCCCCCCCCCCACACCTCCCCACCCCAGTTTGAGACACCAGTGCGGTTTGGGCATACTGGCTTTCTCCAGATGTAATGAATTCTTTTGAAGGCACAATAAAATCAGAGCATTTTTAACGAATCGTTTAATGGGCTTCATGAAGCCGAAATTTACAAAATAATGGTTTCTTCAAAGGTGTTGGTACAGAGAACAGAGAGCACAATTATATTCCGCAAAAAAAAACAATTGTATTGGTATTGACATCTGAAGGTTGAGGAAGTTCAGTCCACAATAGAGCATATTTAAGATGCACGTTTGCAAAGAGGGAGAAAACTTGAAAAGCACACCATTTGAACTGACCAAAGGGTTCAGCTCCACTAGCTCCAGTTTATCACTCTTTGGGTAGTGAATATTTACAAATCTTTAGCTATATCAAGGAGGTCTGCGGGAGAACAGGGGGTTCCAGGTGACATTCCAGCCTTGCTACACTAAAGGAATGCATTACAGAGTTCAAGGCGCATAAAGCCTTTGTTAGGAAGGACATCACAGCCTGTCAAGCTTCAAATGGGGGAAATCTTTTTCTTTTAGGCAGAGACATTCAACGTTCCAGCTAAAACGCAGTTCTTCAATGATTTTCAAAGCACTACTTGTAAATTTGAATTTTTAGAAGCCATCATGCTGTGTTGAACATTAAACTTAAGACCAAAAGAATTTATTAAACACAAGCTGGATACCCCCTTGTAGCAGTAATCAAATTAAATGTAACAGGATATAAAAAGCGACCCAATGTAGAAAGAAATTCTTCAGCAAAATACTTGAAGCAATAAAAGGGCTATTTCAAAAGATGTCAGGTCACTTTAGAGACTACCACCAGATTACAAACACATTGGGGAGTGGGGGGGGGGGGTCTTCAAAGAGAACATCTTTATAAATACAGCCAGCGGAGGGACGATCTTGAAACTTGGAATCAGAAGTTTTTTTTACTCGTGTGTAGCTGAGGACAAGAAGTAGGCAAATGTAAAGACACTGAAGCATTCGGACATGGTTCATACAGACAGGTTTTTTTTTCTTTTCTTTCAACGTTCAAAGGCTATCCTGAATTCACGCGGATCACTCAAATCTCATCTCAAGCTGGTAGTCAAGGGACCTGTTCGGGGCGATTTGACTTTCCATGGAACTACATTTACAGCGAACTGCATGGAGCCGTTACAGGCCTAAAGGAATAGCGATACTGGCCTAATTGAGAATCTAAAAGGGGCCATTCAATATGTTCCATGGGCGGATTTGTTCCAAGAAAGGGGGGGGTCTACGTGAGACAAGCATTAACGTTACGTTTACTTTGAGCAAAACTTACCGTAGCTGTCATAGCTGTCTCTGTAGGAACCCCCAGAGCGGTCGCTATAGCCTCCTTGACTCCTGAGGGGCAAAAAGAAAAAGCGTCAAGCCACCAACATTTAACAACGTTGCCAGCGACGAATCAGACCGATAAATCGGCTTCTTGCCTGTTATCCCTGTTGTAATATCCTCCGCCGCCGCCACCGCCGCCAGACGAGTATCCGCCGCCACTCCTGTATCCACCGCCGCTACCACCGTAGCTACGGTCTCCACTTCCATAGCCTCTATCGCCGCCATAGCTTCTGTCTCCACCATAGCCTCCGCCTCCTACAAGAGCAGTCAAGTGTTACTTGGAAGAAAAGAAAAAAAAAACCAAAAGGAAATTAATACACTGTGCTTATACGCACTAACCTCTTCCTCTACCTCCTCGGAAGAATCCGCCACCCCTTCCTCCGGGGGCCCCGCCTCTGAAGCCACCGCCGGATCTCCCGCCAGATTTGCCCGCTTCGTCGACACGGATCATCCTTCCATCAACAGACTGGGGGAGGGGACAGGTTTTTAGATTCAACGTTTTTTATTTCAATAAATAAAATGATTAATGAAATCCCAGATTTGGTTACACACCTTGCCATTCATTGCCGCCATAGCATCCTTAGCATCGTCTGGGTTTTCAAACGTCACAAAGCCGAATCCCCTGGATCGCTGCGTTTCCCTGTCTCTGATCACGTCAACTGAAAGCGTGGAATATACATTTTATTTTAATTTTTAAAAACCCGCATTATTTTTTCAAAAGAGAACCTTCAGCTCGGAGACATTACCTTTTGATATACTTCCATACTTGGAAAACGCCTCTTCCAACGATTCTTCGTTGGTATCAAAGCTCAGGCCACCGACAAAAAGCTTCCCTTCATCAGACATCGTGAATTTTCTAGAAATACCGGTTTTGGAAAAAAAGTCTAAGTAGCAGCATATTCAGTCCCAACGAACAAAATCCTAAAATGGCCGACGCTGCACGTGTACATTCACTACAAAAGAGACCATAGGCTTCGCCGGAAGTGTAGAACCTGCGCCATTTTCTCCCGCCTCACTTCTCTAACGCATGGCGCAGCCATCTTTAAGCCCTATTTGTTCTTTGTGCGTCCACCAAATCCCGCTAAAATCTAAGCAACCTCGATGCAGACCATGTAATATACCGTAAAATATACCGTTTTTTTTATTTATAGACTGAAAATGTATAGACTAGAATCGTAAAAATGGTACGGAAATACCCGTTTCATATTTGATTAAATGGGCAATACAGTTTTTTACAACAATTTGTATTTTTAACATTTTATTCGCGAAAAAAATTTAACTTGGGCGTAAAAAAAAAGCCTAGCAATATTAAATACAAAAAGGAAGCCCGTTTCTGGGAGTTCTAAATAAATCATATAAAATAACATTAACATAAGGGTCGAAATTAAATCATTCGGTTAAACACAAAAACAGCATATAAATTTAAGACCTCTTAAAATACAAAATAAACATACACATATATTAAATACCTTTTTTCACCGGCGTAACAGAAGTATTACTGACGAGCCCACTTGGTCCTGCACCGACGTCGAAATGACTGAGAGGATTCAAAATGGACTCAGTTTTATGACCAAAAAAACAGCGTAAGCTCATGAAAAATTCATAGAAGGCGTGGTCAGTGAAAAGAAGCGCCCAGCTGGCTGCTTACCCTACCTGCATTTCTTTTAAAAATATTCAAATTACTAGAGCTTAGCAACTAGTGTTTTACGCGGAACTTTGTGATGTGCTCTAAAAACATCAAGATAATAAAAAATATAAAGATTTGGGAACATTGTTGCTTTAATGTATTTAGTTTAAAAAAAATGTTTTTTTAAGATTTGTAACGTGTATCTCCTTTTTCATAAACCCGTAGGTAAATATAACCACAACAATTTTGCCGTAAACGTAGTGAAGTGTAAACCGAGCTAAACGTATGAAAATACAAAATAGTGATGTGTTTTGAATGCATTGCTGTGAGCAACGAGACTACTCATTGTTAGGGCTACTCGGTTTGATTTATTCAGATTTAGACTGTACGCAATTGCGCAGGTATTTCCACGTTTACTTTTTAATTCACATTTGTTTAATAAATTGAATTACTAATATGCTTGGGTGGCAGACGCTTGCCTATTGGACTGTTTCTGTTTGCATAAAACCGATCAAATCGGAGGCGTGTTAACGATTCCGAAATCCCCCCTCACACTAAAAAGAATGGAAGCAAGTGAGTTTTTCAACCCCCCACAACCTCGTCGCCTAGTTTAACAAAGACGGCCCATCACCCCTTGCCTAGGCCGGGGTGTGAGCAGACGGCCGCTGATGGCTTTACTTATCACAACAATTCTACCCCCAACTGTGTGAATGAAAAGGTAGAAAATAAAAACAGCCACTACACAATCCCGAACAACGACTGAACGAAAAGCCCAAATTCGACCAGCAATCTTTTTTCCCCCTGTGTTAATTAATATTACACCGAGAGGAAACCCCTTGGTCCAATTCTATTGTCATCTTTTTACAAATTACGCATGTTAATTTGAAAATCACTTTATATTAAATAATGGGAATTGCTATTGAACAGAAGCGTTCAACCGGGTGTCTGCAGGGGTACTGTGGGAAATTCCTGGCGGAAATCTATACAAAATAATTAGATTAAATTTACAGTACAGTTTAAACATTGCAACACCACTTAATACGACGCTTTAAAAAATAAATATATCGTTTCATTAATAAAACCAGACTGATGATATAATCAAATTCCTTCATCACAAGAGATCCAATGATTTATCCAGCTCGAGTGGAGTAAAAAACACAACAGCTTTAGCGGTGGCGACCACGTGTGATGGAGGGAAAACCATCCCATGTTTTTGTCAGCAAAGCAAATTATATAAACAGAAAAGTTCTG
Source organism: Hiodon tergisus (assembly GCA_025775045.1). Lineage (NCBI taxonomy): Eukaryota > Metazoa > Chordata > Actinopteri > Hiodontiformes > Hiodontidae > Hiodon > Hiodon tergisus. The sequence goes on along the minus strand of JAOVYW010035079.1, from coordinate 19,840 downwards.
GACTTGTGTCCTACGTAAAGAGTGTGGTTACTCTGGGTCATCAAAAATATTTTTCATAGATAAAAGGTATTAAGTTCCCATTCAATTAAAATTATATAGAGAAACTGCAGCCAGGCTTAGTGTGTCTTGAGTGGAAACCAATGGCTTTAATCTAAAAAGGTAAATTTATCTTATGTTACCATTCTTGATGCCATTGTGACAATTGGCTGGTTCTTTGCAAAACAAACAAATATATCTATATGTTTGCTAGTTGTATATTTAGCCTAAATGTAATAGGAGGTCCCTGGTCTTCCCCCTTGGAAAAAGGTTGACGATCCCTGGTCTAGGAAGTGGAGAATCCACCCCAGGTCCATGGCCTTAAACCCCCCCATCCCCCCACTAATATCCAACATCCTATGGCCTCCGCAGAGCACAGCAGAAACAAACAAAACAAGCCCATCACAGCCCACCATGTTATTACTCGACAGAAATTAAATTACGCTGCTAATACACAAAAAAACAAAAAGTAAAATGGAATGTCAACCGGCCCTAAAAAGATTATCCAATTCAACCACTGCAGCCGACCAATCAAAAAAGCAATACAAAACCAGTTAAACTGCGCAACACAAACCTCACAGTATAACAGTTTCAAACAAGAGGCAGTCAAAAATACACAACTACCATTACAAAATAATCGGTACAGTTAACCATCGCATGCCGTTGGTAGGACGTAGTTTACAGATTAAGAACAGATACAGGATATATAGTGAAAGGACCAGATGCTTATGGAGTAAGGTGCCATTGGAACACAAGAGTTTAGTTTCCAAAGGAAAGCTGCTGATTGAGCCAATGATCTATCTGTGGCCTCCAGACGGTTCCACCAAGACTTTGGAAGTCAATGCTTAAACCTGCTGAGAGGGGACCTCCAGGCGTTGAGCAGCGGCAGATTCCGATCTGGTGGTTCTGGTGGACTGAAGGTGCAGAGGTGACCTAGGGCTGATCCAGTGACATGGGTAAACTTCTGTAATTGGTTGCACTGAGTTGGAATGAGCTGGTGACTGAATGAGTTCTATCAGTTGCGTAGAAGGCATTTTTATCCAAAGCAAATGACACAGCTTACAATTCCTACATTCAACCACTTATACAGCTGGATATGCACCGAAGCAATTCAGGTTAAGTATCTTGCTCTAGGATTCAACAACTTGGGTGGGACTGTGACTGTAACTGTGAACTATGCCCTATGATTATATTGTAATGGTAGCTTTTTGTTACTACACCACCTGCAGCAATAGTCCAAATGGTAGATCCCCAGGGCCTGGAACAGAAGTTGCATTGCTTGTTCTGATGAGAATGGTTGAATTCTCCTGATGTTATAGATGTGGTTACCAGGGTCATGCCAGGTTCTTAGCAGAGCAGCTGGATGCCACGGGGATACCAGAGGCCGAGATACAGACGTCTTGGAGCAGAACGTTGTTGAGGAGGGAGGTATATCAGTCCCGTTTTGGCCACTCCGAGTCTGTGAATCTTTGATGCCAACGACACAAAAGAAGCCATTAAACTCGTTCACTATTTGGTGTTAATTGAAAAACCCCTGTTTTAAGATCTTGTGTGTATTCTCACATTTTATTTGATTGACATTTTCTTATTTATGTATGTATGTATGTATTTATTTATTTTTATGGCAACCTTTTGGTTCGCTGTGCTTGGTTCGCTGTTGTGATTGTTTGTTAACAATAGACTGTGTAAATTTGTCATTTAAACTTGAACCAAAAAAAAGTATTAAACAGAACCTGATTTACGAACTAATACACTGCCATCTATTGGTAATATCGGCAAAAGCGAAACAGACACTCAACTTCTGAACTCACTAAATCACTTGTTTTGAGTTACTTACGAAGTACTACAGTGCCATCTATTGGTAATATCGGCAAAAGCGAAACAGACACTAGACTTTGAAGTTAATAAGTTAAGAAATAAGTTAATAAAGTTTGTGTGCATTTATTAACAACAATTCTTAACATATTCATTTGGTTTATGTAGGCCTATTTGAAAGCTAGGCGTTGAAACTGTATTGAAAAGTATTTTTGTAGAACCACACACTATTTTCATGTAAAAACTATAACATTTTATACTGACCACGATACACGTGGCTGTAATATAAAATGAAGTCAGATAATACCCGCCGTAAATAAATAAAACACAAGTGTTTGTATCTTTCTTAATTTTTGCTTGAAAACATGAAGATAAAGGCTGGCTTTGTGAATCGAAAGGAAAACAAAACACTCTCTCTGGCACCAGAGAAAACCGAACTGATTGGAAGACCACAGCCGGGCTATAAATAACTACTTTACTCTCCCACGCACGCTCTCTGGGTTCCCGCTCATTTCTTCCGTTTTCCACTCAGGGCTTGCTGGCTGCCCTGTACCGTTCTTATTTTTCGGCTGACAGGGGTTACATTTTCATTTGGTTGCCCTGGTGCACCAAATGTATACACATAAGGCATAGACAAAAGTAAAACGAGCGGAATTAAGGGAATTAAGTGGTCCATAAAGGGGCAGCTATCACTTGCAAATTTGAGAACGTATTACGTCAATGAACCTTACTATCCCCGTTGAAAATATTTACAGCCATGGATGAAATGGCAGAAATGGCTATAATGTTGTTTTGCGGCGGAAAGAGAAGAAAATGTATACAGTTGTTTGTCATATACTTGCAACTTAAGACTGTGGCTCTGATATGGGACATATGGGTTTATGAGACGCTTTCCCGTATACTTTCTCACACACGCATACGCACATACTGATGCGTTCTTCATGTAAAATTAAACCCCTATACTTCGTATTCTTGCATCTGGTCAGAGAAGAGACGTAGCCATGGTGTCAACATTGGGGGGGACCAAATTTGCCAAATAGCACATTTTTATTTTGTTTATATTTTTTATATCAATATATTGGGGAGGTATATGTCCATATATATAATTACGGCCCTGGGTCAGAGTAGTTAAAACACAAACCATAACGCCTGATGTCCTACATAACCACTTTTCAGGCAACGGCACTACCATCCACTGCCACCAGAGGGTAGCATCAGGACAGCCCTCACTCCAAAAGCTTTGTTGATGTCACTATTGCCAGATATTCGAAACGCAGCCGAAACCAAACACACTCCTACAGGGTGTCATAAATAGCACATAACTATGCTCTTTCCTGGAAGTGCTGCTTACTGTAAAATGCTGATAGCAAATCTGTGGCTGCACCTTCACATGGACCGTGTTAACTAGATAGTTTTATCTAATATAATTATCATGCTCAAGACGCGGCTGTGTCTATCTGTGTTATTTTGCAGAGCAGTCAAATTATGTCCATTATGTCCACATAAGAATTAAAACAAACAAACAGTGTGATGGTAGTGTCACTCTAAATAATATCACATGATCAACTTTATCATGCGTGACCAGCTCCGTGATGTGACGACCAGACCAGTTTTATTTAAAGCCATTGCGTTACAAAGCAGTGGACCACCATTTCTGTCCCCCACAGAAGGTCTCACAATTGTGCACATTCCACACGGAATACAAACATATGCTTATACTTCTATCTGTTTAGATATGAACCCTGCTAATGTCTTTTAAAGAGATACAAGAACCATCATTAGATTATTATTTTTTCAACAGGAAAAGAAACAAACAAAAGTTGAAAACAATGACAACCCCGCAGATAATCATCCAGAGCGGTTTGACTTGTGAATAAAAAGCTGCAGTTTAAAAATCCAGGACAAAGAACATTGTTATGCCCTTCAACAAGGAAACGACCTTTATCAAAACACATACCTTCAGGAGTTAACTCATAGTCAACACCAACACACATACAGGCAGGTATAATTCTTGGCAACAGGCTTTTAGTGGTATTCCTGACATACAGGACATTGTTCCGCCGATTCTAAAGAAGCTTTCTTAGGTGGAAATGAGGAGAGAGAGAAAAAGAAAGAAAAATTATATATATATTTTAAATAATATATAAGGGCCCCAGGTGGACATTAATTGTCCTTAATCACAAACAAATCCCACACAAAACAAACTGACTTATTCATCCTTTATTTAACCTGCCAGCAGGAAATCAACCCATATTTACCTGGCAGCCTGGAGTTCACCTGGTCATTATACTAACACTGCTCTCCCAGGTTCACCACTGAACCCATCTGATATACTTTTGCACTTTTCCCACCCCCCACTGGCTGACTTTTCGCCCAGGAATGTAAAATGAGTGTTTGACGAATTACACATTTAATGTATTTGATTGGCGTTTCAATATTGTAAACGCGTTGTTTACGCACATGTATGTTTTCTAGTTTTGATGCGCTCGCATTGCTGTGGGAATATAAAAAAACTAAACAACGACAACAAAAAACAATCTAAAAAAATTGGTTGATACCACATCAAAGATCTCTGTAGTGTAACCATGTTATGGGGAGTGCTATGGTACACGTAACCACGCCGAACAATCGCCAAGTGACACAGGCGCGCGCGCGCAAAAAAATAAAAAAAATAAAAATAAGAGGGTTGGGATGTTTGTTGTCGCCATTCCCGGAACGTCTTTTCTCCGCCTCTAGCTAACACCGGATGCTTATTGGAAAATATATCTTATTTACCATAAATGAAAAAGTAAAACTATCCACGAATAATACATTTTGATTGGACGGTGAAAAATAATAATTCGAAGTCGGCCAGTCAACTGTTTGTGAAGGTTAGCGCCGCAAACTACCGATGTAGCTTAAATGAATATTTCCGCCTTCAAAAATATTGCGAACATGGAACGCCTGTTAAAACCGATAGCACATGTAAACACATAGCGTTGCATATTCCAAAAAGACATAGAAGTCGAGTTGATATTTTTATATCGCAATGAAAATGTGCGCTGTTAATAACGTCAAAATGTATGAAGGCCTCATATATTAGGGGAAGTTCAAAGACTGTACAAAGTATTAAAATGTAAAAAATAAATTATGTTTATTTGTGACGACAAAGAAAACAACGAGGAATACTTTTAGATACTTATTTCGTTAGCTCAACAACACCGGTGAATGTAGGAGGAGAAGCTCGCAAACCAATGTTATGTCCAGACATCAGGTCAGGTTGCACACCAGGTGCTTTGTGGGAAATTGTTTTTTGCTGCTGTGATGTTGAGGAAAGAGGTGAGTGGCGTTTGCTGAACAGCTGTGGTTACTAACAAATCGACATGGTTTCAGACATAGTTTCTAACTTCTTGAGCTTTTGGAGTAGTAGCACAGTTAGCAATGCAAAAACACTTTAGAGAAAAACATTCTGCACAATGTTCAGATAGTTTTGGTTTTTGGACAGCCAGGCTTTCCCCCTCAACTTACCCTGCCAGGAATCAAACATAGGTCTTTACAGTCTCCTTGAAGGCAAGCGCAAGGCTTAGCTCGTTGAGCCAACGTCCTTAGCGTGAGGGACTATTCATTCGTAAGTCTTCAACTCCAGGGAGTGACGTCACTGTCAGTGGCAAGCTTGCTCTCCACGAGCCCCGTTACATTAGCGCGTTTTTGTAGACCTCTGCACTTGTTTATGAGTATCACAGAGGGGAACTGTATTGAGAGGACATTCGGTTCCAGACAAAGAAGGCACGTCCGCTTCCACCCCCGCCTGACCGCTCTGGGCCACCAGCCTGTCTCCCTGCCTGCCATCCTCGCCAGACCCTCTTCTCCTCCAACGCCGTTTAGGAAGTGCAAATAAAAAGCGGTTGTCATGGAAACTCGCAGTGTCCTTCCCACCTCAACCCAGCCTATGTGTACTCAGGAGGATGGAGGACAGACATAAAAGGAAAGATTGACGTTTAGATTGATGCTGTACGATTATATGTGCAACAACACTGGCATGTCTTGCACGAATGTGTGCCAGCTGTAGAGATTAGGAAGTGGACCAACACCTGCATGTGGAATGACAAATGAAAACTGTGTGACAGCAAAACCACACAGTGTAAAAACACAAAAGCAGCGATATTCCTCAGTAAACTGAATACATTGGCCGTCTTAGGCCATGTGACTAGAGGACAGGGAACAGGTTTTTTTTTTTTTTTTTTGCTTTGTTCTGGTGTTCTTTGTGTCCTGGTATCATAGATACAACAAACAGCCCCTGCCACTCAGGGAGCGCTCCAGGTGCCTGTGTGGTGACGCGTTTCCACACCTCCTCTCTCAGCCCAAAGGGATACACTTGTATTACAGGTCTCCACACAAAGGTAAGCTTTGGCTGACAATTTCTCCAGGCTGCCATGGCGACCGGCGTGCGTGGCGTGTGTGTGCGTGCTTGGTAATGAGGTCACTCTCCACCTCTCACACCTCCTCCTACAGGAAGTTTATTTTGCTGTTTGTTTTTGACATTTTTTTATTTCCCTTTGTGTTATTCCTGGTTTTTTTTGTTTTTTGTTTAGTTTTTTTGCCCTGTTGTACAGAATGAAAAACAAAACAAAACAAGTAAAGCAAAGACCTCCATTCGCATTCACTTATTTTACTTTTCTTATTGACCAAGTAGTTAAAGCTAGATAAGTTTATGGCTGAAGCCTTATTTTTTTTTTTTTTTGAAGTTTATTTCCTGGAGTCCTTTCATATTCAGGAAACATTTCTCCTTTAAAAGAAATCAAGTTAAATGTCTTCCTCAGTTTGCATAGCAACTGCTCTCCCTGCTGCCTTGTGTTAATTAGCTCCTGATGGATGATTTATTTTGTATTGTAATATTTCTATACTGTCTTTCAAACCTTTCATGATGCCATTTGCTGATGGAATGGAAGAGAGGGAGACATTAATCTTTACAGATGAAATAAACTAAAGTCTTTGTGCTTTTCAGGACTATCTCAGGTTCTCCCCACACAAGCCAAGCACTCTACTTAGATCCTGACACACACGTATGTCGAAAGCGTGTTGCTTCCTGTAATCTATTTGAATATTGTTTTGTCTCCCTTTCCCCCAACAGGAATCGTTTGTTGGTGGCCTTTGGAGGGACCGTGGGACTGAATTAAGACCTTGTTCATTCATACGCAACTCTGCAGAAGCATTTAAGTTCTTAAGAAGAAAACAGTAGGGTTATACAGCCAGATCTATTGTAATAAGTGGGTGACTCAGTTTATAATCCGCTTTTATTTCTAATAGTTCCAATGGATCTCGGCTCGTCGCTACAAATCCTGCCACCACACATGGGGAGGGTGAGGAAGTATGTCTGGTCTCCTCCAATCCAAGTTGTCTTCGAGCTGCCCCTCTCTGTTCCACTCGGCGAGTTCAACAGTGATTGGACTAGAGGCAGGCACCGGAGAAGCTCATTGGCGAGGAGAGAAACCCTGCTGATTTCCCCCGCCCCTTTAGCCAATTGTGCGCCGCCCCTGTGCTGTCCCAGTCACGATCGGCTAATGACACGATCTGTATTCCAACCTGCAAAATCTAGGCTTTAGGGCTCCATCTGCACTCAGGCCAGTGCCTCAGGGCGCTCGAGAGGCCCACCATTCAAAGTCACTTCTTCATCCCGTCTTTAGGCTCCAACGGACTCCAAAAGGACTTCTCAGCAGATTACACGGATTCTGGTCTGCCACGTATGATGGCTTTGGTTCATTTTCATTTGGTTCATCAGTACAGACACACAATAAATGACCACTTCCGTATTTCAGCTTAAAAGTCTTTCATGCGGACCGTCACTTTAAAAAAACAACAACAACTAATTCTGCTCAACGATCAGTGCAGACACCAGGCTTGAAGTGCTCCTGCACACGTGCCCAGTGATCACAGTAAAAGCTTTCATGAGCGTATAAATAGCTGAGATGACTGTTAAACGCAACACCTCTCCTCTGCGCGGTATAATTGGGCCGAGTGATTCACGGTGATTCATACCCTTCCAAGTCCACTTGGATGAGACATGCTGAGGAGGAGAGAGGGATCTCGCCATGCGACAGCGGAGAAACATAGCCCAGGACACGGGTGACAAGCGTGTCAAGCGTGTCAAACAAGTGGGAAGAATTTAATCAGAGCAGATAACACTTAGCGTCCGGCGGTGCAAAGACCCTGATTCTGATCATTTACCTGTGTGGCGTTCGTCAGTTATACATAGGAAAGGTCACACACACGTGTGTGTGTGTGTGTGTGTGTGTATGTGTGGACGTGAGATGTTAGCTTGGAGCATGGGGGTTCACTGCAGAGCGAGGGTGTCACATTCCTGTGTTGGCATTTACGTCTCTTTGCGCCCTTCTTGATTGCGTGTGTGAACGTGTGTGCTTGCGAGTGGGCGTGTGGTGGGCTAACTGTGGCTGCGCTAATAATCCAAGGGCAAGGTAGCGGAGCGGCAGGAAGAGGAAATGCAGTCAGCTGGCCGCCCACCACTTCCTGTCTCTCCCCACGCAGCCCACGGACCAATGTTGCTTCTATAATCAGCGAGACTGGAAGAGATGGAGTGATTGCTTCTTAGCTGGTTGACTACATCAATGGCAAACCCACACATGTGGGTAAATTAAATTGTAAATCTGTGAGCCTGTCGAAATGAAGTTAAGTTAAGTTGTCAGTAGAGACTACCAGTGTAGAATTCTGGGATAATTCCTTCAGAATTTCACAATCCCTGCCTCATGCAGTGTTTCTGTGAACAAGCTGATACTAAAACGGGGAATGGGCTAAACAGAACGTCAGGCATGGCCTTCCCCCCCCCGGGGTCTCAGCAGACGCTTCAACTGCGGCCAGAAAGAAGATTTCCTACCAGGAATGCACAGAGGCCTGGGGTAGTGAGGAGGACCCAGCAAGGTGAATGAGGGTTTCATGAGAGGTCCACAATGCTGCATGACAGGTCCAGAATATCAGCGCAGTCGCCGCTTAACATGCAAAGGCACGCATGGACCGGGCTCAATGAGGACACGGGTTCGCGAAAGAAGCCGCAGAGGGACGCCAAGACAGGACCTGATGTTTAGGCAACGTGAGTCTCGATAACAGAGGAGAAAGTGACGCCAGGCGGATGTACTGACGCTGCCGTTTTTGCCCTGCGAGAATAGGCACAGGCGGTCCTCTCCCGACTGAGATCCCTGGTTTGCGGCAGTGGAACATTTAAATGAATGTGCCCTTTAAACAGACTGCCTATGCAAATACCTCCTTTTGACTTTACACGGGTTCTTTAAAGGGGAACAATAATCTCAGTTGAATCTCCTCCAGTGATCCACTCATAGGTCTCCTACACAGGTCTCCTATACATATAATATATAATATTATATACATATTTTATATATGTGTATTTTATGATAGGTATTTTTCGGTGTCTGGAAAATTTTATAAAGAGGATTTATAAATCTACATGTTGACGTTCTTGTACTGCATTATGTCAATATGCAGCTAAATATATACATCTGAATACACAGCCCATTGGGATGTAAATTAACATTGAATGGGAGGCTGCCTGTGTCCACCTGGCCTGCTCACAGAATTCCTGCATGTGGAATGTGTCGGGACTGATCAGGTAAACCCGTTCTCCGGCACTAGAAACTGTAGTAGCAGGGCCAGGCCAGCAGGGGTCCCCCACTGATTACGGGACGCCGGGCCCCAGACTGCTCCTGCTGAAGCGTGGTGGATTTCTCTCTGGTAATCCCAGCAGGGAGCAGTAGAGTCCCCAAACCTCTGCCCTCCTGGAGACGGAGACCCGCGTCACAGGAGGCTCCTCCATCCGCCCACTCCCCGAGGAATGCAGAGGGAGATGCAGGGCATGGGGGGGGGGATAGTTTGAACTCAGAACTGAGCGCTTCTTCTGGTATGTCTCACTCAGCACCGTAACCCCCCCGTTTGTTTTCTCCTGTGAAGCAGCGGGGGTCTGTGGTCTCGGGGCTTGTCGTGACTGAACTGCGAATGGCTGGCATGCGGGAACCGCCCGCCCCCATGACCCGAACGGTGCAGACACGACTCCGCCCGAGGGCGTCGGGAGCTGCTGACGTGGGGGTCGGTCCGCTGAAGGGTCAAACACCGCCCGGACTACACCGTCGCTTGCAGGTGATGGGAGGAGCGCACCCGGATCGCTTCCCGGCGGGCGATACCAGACAGACGTGACCGCACCTATGAGACTGCACGGGCAGAGCAGACTGGAAGTGTGCAGAAACCTGCTTTAGTCCTGCCAGTCTCTTATTTTTGGGCTGGTTTGCATCGGGTCCAGTGCCGGTTCAACTCGACACCTCTGCCATTCAGCAGCGGGTTTTCATCATGCCTGTGCCTGGAGGACCCCCATCCAGGGGGCTTTCCATCTCTCTTTAAAAACCTATCAACATTAATGCCGGGAGAAAAGGGTAAATTGGTTGTATTAAGGCAACTATTAGTCGATTCAAGTGCTTAGGTGCTCGACTAGAATGAAAACCTGCGCACACGGGCGGCGGCGGGGGGGGTCCTCTGGGGTTGAGAACCACTGTTACAGAAACATCCAATTCGCGCTGGAAAGTTTAGTGGGCCCTGAACAGATGCCTGGCTGCACGGCTCGAGCACGATGCGGGGGCCGGCCCAGAACTTGCATCAGTGACCGCAGGCAAATCCCTCCTGTCTGGCTGTCATCGCGTTCCCTGGTGCTTTCCCTGGTGCTTTCCCTGGTGCAGGACATTTCAGTCCCATTTCAGACAGCGAAGGCAAGGGCCAGCGCTGCACAATGGCTTTTCTCTGACCAGCTTTCCTACATTCTCTCGCTTTCCTTAATTGATTTGCTTAATGGCTATTCTTCTTTGGAGAGAAATACTTTGTGCAAAGCGTGCCCGACACTCACATTAAGGTGAAGGGTTACAGACACCCAGTGCAGCCCGGTTGGGGCAGTCGGGCTCCAGTAAAATATGCCCGGCCGTGTCTGGGGATTACCAGACAGACATGTGCCCAAATGGAACCGAGTGTGAGGCACACGACAATGCGCTTATTTGCTGAGGCAGATGGCGGTTTGTTTCCTCCGCACTTGCACACTGGCCCTGTGACAAATATTCACGTTGATGTGCCTTGGTAAGTGCAGGTAAACAAAGACCCATTCTTTTCACTCGACATCCGACAGATGTTCCCACTTCAAAGCACGTCCTCCTTTGCGCCCCCCCCCCCCCCCCGTTATCTATTAAGAGTTTTTCTTAATGTTTTTTTTCTTTATTTAAACCTAGTTCTTCAATATGCACACTATAAATCAAGAGACCGTAAATCGGAACCCCGCCCCAAGTATAAAGGAAAACTTATCGGGTTAAAATGTGCACGCTCACACAAACCGCCACTGTACAGCAGGAAGGCTTAGTTTCAGACAAGGGACCCAGGAATGACGAAAATACTGGTTGGCAGGTTGCGTGCCCCTGCCTCAGGACAACTGCAGCGCTGATGATGATAAACCCTTCTGGCCATGGTCGAGGTCGTCTGTGCTCTCACACTGGCTGTGGCACACCTTCAGCCACCGCAAAGTAACAGGCAGATGCAGGAGCGCCCTGCTCTCAAATGAGAAAGGACAAGACGTTCCCTGAGCGATTGCCTCGGCCATTGACGTGTGGCTTTGCATTTTTCCGGTGGGCAGCGGAAAGTGTGGCTCGTTTGATCGGGAGACTGCTCGAATTCTGCGAATCGGCAGTGATGGAAACGCGCGCCGTGGAAGGGATGTCGAAAGCCCGTCCAGGGTACCAGTGGTGGAGCCGAGACCCACGGACCTGTCAGACCCCACGGTACCCCTGGCCGCCTCTCACTGTGCGGGGAATTCCGCTCTCGGCCGATATTTTCCCTGTGGGATCAGAGGGCAGCAGGCGTGGGCGGGCGTAGCAGCGCAAAGAGGCCTGCCGTCTGTGCACTCATCATTCCACGGCCCTGAGCTCATACCTCTGAGCCCAGTCCCCGCCTCCCCCACTGCGAGAAGCCTTAACCCCTTACTTGGGCCCCGTCGGAGTGGCAGAGCTGCCAGAGAGCCGGGGGACGGGTGAGGAGGCGTGGGTGAGGAGGGACAAGTGAGGAGGCGTGGGTGAGGAGGCACAGGTGAGGAGGGACAGGTGAGGAGGCGTGGGTGAGGAGGCACGGGTGAGGAGGCGTGGGTGAGGAGGGACAAGTGAGGAGGCGTGGGTGAGGAGGCATGGGTGAGGAGGGACAAGTGATGAGGGACAGGTGAGGAGGCGTGGGTGAGGAGGGACAAGTGAGGAGGCGTCGGTGAGGAGGCACGGGTGAAGAGGGACAGGTGAGGAGGCGTGGGTGAGGAGGCACGGGTGAGGAGGGACAGGTGAGGAGGCACGGGTGAGGAGGCGTGGGTGAGGAGGGACAGGTGAGGAGGCGTGGGTGAGGAGGCACGGGTGAGGAGGGACAGGTGAGGAGGAACGGGTAAGAAGGGACAGGTGAAGAGGGAGGACCACGCGCGTAGTTATGCCCAGTTCTTATGTCTCTCAATAATATAACCCAATAATAGAGTAAGACACAGTCAAAAACTGCTGTCAGATATTGTCACACAAACAGTACCTTGATATGGCGTGTGAAGAGGGGTGGATAGTGGGGTATTGCACAAGGGGACTCTCTTGTCCCCTACCTGAAAATTTGCGCAACAGGCAAACAGAGCATGGTATTTTAATGGGCCGGCTGATTTCTCGTAGGTGAGGTGCAGGTGACACGCAGTGGAAACAGATGGCCTCCTTGATAGGAACCCTTCTGATGTATTCTCCTGTTCTCTCTGGCGCCAACTGCGTCGCTAGCCAACTCCAGCCAGCTCTGTGTATTTCTGCTGATGGAAAAGAAACTTTGGTTGGCCCACTGACTGTTTTACGTTCCCTTTGCTTTGCATAGTAGTGTAAAGTTTGGTTTTGCCTAACATATTAGGGTAAAGTTTGGTTTTGCCTAACATATTAGGGTAAAGTTAGGATTTGCCTCACATATTAGGACCAAGTTTGTATTTGCCTCACATATTAGGGTAAAGTTAGGGGTTTGCCTAACATATTAGGGTAAAGTTAGGATTTGCCTCACATATTAGGGCCAAGTTTGTATTTGCCTCACATATTAGGTTAAAGTTAGGGGTTTGCCTCACATATTAGGCAAAAGTTTGGGGTTTGCCTCACATATTAGGGTAAAGTTAGGTTTTGCCTCACGTATTATTTTGCCTTTTTTCAGAGAAATAAAAATAAAAGAAACACTATTCTTTGACGTTTTCTTGACTTAAGATAAACTATGCTTTGACTACGTTTGTTTTAGGAGTTTTTGCAAATGATTTCTCACTGATGTTTGCCGGCGTTCCTGACGTTGCTGACAGTTGTGTATATCCTGCCGGCTGTGTATTTGGTCGATGGCGGAAAATGGGAAGAGAGACTGAAAGAAGTTCACTTCAAGTTGAAGAAAGGCAGAAGTTCGGTGAACTTCGGTGATTTTCTGTTCCAGTGGAAGGAGAACAGAGCATGGGAAGAGGATGTCAATGTAAACACTGGACACGTCAGTGCCAAAGAATGCGTGAGCCGCCGCACGGCCCTCTGGGAAGAGCCAGGGGTGAGGAGAGCAGGATGAACAGAGCCCTGAAGTGTGGGAGGGAGACGGTGGGCGGGTGTTGGGGCCTGTTGCGGGGGGGGTGGTGGTCGAAGCCAGAAAACGTGACCTTAAAGTTAAAATGCGAAAGGCTTTCGGTGGGGTGTTGGAGAGATTTTGAATTAAAGTGTTTACTCCGTTTGGGTTTTCATGTCCTTCTCCCTGTTTCTCCGTTAACAAACTCACCGGTTTTTAATCACTGAGTAATCAATCATAGAGAATCCCACGTTGAGGAGAGTACACTTTGAGTACTGGAGATTAAATTCTGTCTTTTCTTTTATTCTGTTCTGAAAAATGTTGTTCTTTAGTTTTTGCCTTTGATTTTGGGAAATGATGGGTATTTGGTTCAGGCGCGAAGCGGGGAGCAAGAAATCCCCAAAGGCCTTTTGGTTTTTGAGAAATCGACATAATGAACCTAAATTTCTCTCTTCTGGGTTTTTTTTTATTCTGTATCATGTTTTATTTTATATTTTTACATTTACTCACAGGTTAGCCGAGGTGGTCGATTAGGATCTTTCAGAAAGTTCCGGTTACAAAAACAAAAGTCCTCTTCAGACTTTGGGGAATGGGCATGCTCCTCTGAATCCAATAATGCTGTCATACACACTGGGACTGCAGGACGCGGTCCATTTAAAACGGTCTGAGAAAACAAAGGCAATACGCCTCCTTATCTCGTCTCTCCGAAAGTGCAGCAGGTTTAGACGTCAATACTCCGCACAAAACCGTAAAAACCAAAGCCTGCTGTCTGATGATCACTTTTCTGGATGAAACCTGCTTGGTCTGTATGGATTAATATGTGGTCTCTAATCTGTCAGTGAGGGCTTTGAGTATGATCCTGAGGTCAGCGGGGGATGACAGGAACTGGAGGGGTGAGGGGTGTTCATTTTCACAGTATTGTGGGCGGGTTTAGCACGGTTTTATATACCAAGAAGCAACAGAATGCTTTAGCAAGCATGAGCAGTGTATACGGAAAGAAACTTCTACAGGTTTCTACAGGATATCCATTTGCGGGTTTTCTTGCCTGCCAGGATAATCTAGACACTTATGCGCTTACAGTGTTGTTACAGAGTTCCGATGGTTTTCCGATGGAAGTTCTGTATAACTCATGCATAATACTCTGCCGTGAGACCACTGGAAAACAGTGTTTTCTCAGTTACAGAACATGTCTAGAATATCAACATAAGCGATCCCTGAGGGGCCCAGAGCGGTCTCAGAAGTATTAAGCAGCCTCACAACGCTCCATATATGTTTGAGTTATTTATTGTTATTGATGAGCAATAAATCAAGCAAAACCTTAAACAAATATGTGCACGAGTGGAAAAGGCAGGACAGTTTGACACCACTAGGCTTCCTTTAGCACATTCTCCCATAGGTTCAGTGGAAAATTCTGCCAAACGCCTCGCATGTTTTCACAATACAACTGACATGCAATAAAGGACTGTCAACACACCCTGTTCTTTTCTGAGATGGGCAGCTCTGCTAACAACGTGTAACGGATGGATGAGGGGAACTCTTTCGAGACGAACAGGAGAGAACACGTCCTGAAATACGTTCCTTTTTCACCTTTCACGGCGAGAGCTTGGCGTGCACGCGAGGCTGGGGGTTAGTGTGACTGAGTTACGCTGAAATCGCTTTACCGTTAGTCACCTGCGGTTGAGGTGGGCGGCACGCGAGGCTGGGGGTTAGTGTGACTGAGTTACGCTGAAATCGCTTTACCGTTAGTCACCTGCGGTTGAGTTGGGCGGC
>JAOVYW010035058.1:0-10502 GCA_025775045.1 Hiodon tergisus | reverse complement strand
ACACACACTGTTCTTGCGGCCATTTAAAAAATATTTCTGTAGTATGTAAAAGCCATTTATCGGGAAAGAGCATTGCTTACCTTAGTTTGGTGCAAATGTTTAAATATATTCTAACTCAGATATGACTGTATGGAATTAACCAATCTAAATTGATTAAGATTAAATTTAATCGTCTAAGAATTTTCAGTCCCTGGGTGCAAGTTTAATTTAACGAGAAGGATCGCTACGTTTTGCTCATTATGGAAAAAAAATTACTAAGCCAGCAACGCGGACCGTGTCTGCTTTGCTGAACATTCGGACCTTCACACGCCGAAGTCAGAGAAAACGCTAAAGAGATGAGGGGAATGCTTCTAAGGCGCGACGGGACCCTTTCCCTCACGGACACACATCCAACATAACACCTCCTGCAGCGAGATTCCTGGGGTCCAATGGGGTGCAACGGAGATAAAGTGCGGTACCAGGACGCGAGCACGCACGGAAAGTGGCCCTTCCACCGCTTTAAAAACACAGTACGCGGTTTGAGTATGAGGCTTGTCGATTCACTACTGAAAGTGTGAAAACTCATCTCACGTTAAAAACGACAATGAAACAGTAGCCACTGAGTAACGGTCTCCTTGTCTGCATTTGATCGCTTATCGGCTTTGAAAAATAAAAATATACACAGAGGAACCCAAGGGTAAATCAAGCGTTAACCCACAACCCGTCGCGTTAAGTTAGCGGCTAACATTAGCACAACCTCTGCAAGCAGCTGTGCCACGCGTAGAGTTTAACCCACGGGCGTCCCCACCCCAGGCGTTATCGCATTTAAGTTGTCATGGGCTCCAAAGTTACGCATGAAACGCTCCGTAGTACTGCTGACCGTTACACCTCATTCCAGAAAGTAAGCCTGAAGTAAATTGGGGGGAGGAGAGAAAAATAAACTTTCGGACCGTTTGGGACAGGACTAAGATAATTCAGAACGAGCGAGGGCATTAGACCTAGGGCTTGCGTGAGCTCCTATCCCAGAGGCCGGACGGGGGAGAATGTCGTATTGGACTTCCCCCGAGCAGCGCAGGCGACTAGGCTGGCTGGTTGGTTGGTTGCCCGCCGTTGTGTGGCATGGGACTGCTCAGGCAGTTCTCAGAAGCCCCTCGGGGTTGGAGAGGGCACAGTAGAGGGTGTAGCCGAGCTCGTCGATCTCCTGCGGGGTGAGCTCGCACAAGAGGTTGACCTTGGGGCAGGCGGCGCAGGGCAACATCCCGGCCTCCAGGTGGCCCACCAGGGCGCGCAGCAGCTGCAGGAAGCGATCGGCCAGGGCGTCCTGGGCCCAGTCGCCCTCCACCTCACTCAGCAGCAGCAGGGTGTTGGTCAGCTGGCTGGAGGACAGGCGGGCCAGGGCCGGGTTAAGGCGGCATACAGCCTTGGCGACCTTCAGGCACTGGCAGCGGCAGCCGCCGTCCTCCTGGTCCAAAGCCCGCAGGCGCGACGTCTCCGCCACGCGGAAGCTCTGCCGCCACAGGTTCTCGTGGCGCTCGGCCCAGCGGTGCGGCTTGGCGATCAGGGCGACGCCGTCCTCCATGGACAGCAGCGGGAGGAAGTCCACGTACAGTCGCCGGTCCACCTCGTACTGCACCTCCAGGGTCAGAGTTTCCGAGGGGACCACGGGGCGGATGACGTAGTCCAGCACGCTCCCGATGGCCGGCCAGTTGATGGAGCCGGCCACCAGCTTCTCAAAGGCCTCCAGCACGGTCTTGGGGGACAGGTAGCCCCCCACAACACAGCGGTCCCAGTAGCTGCTCCCCCGGGGAAAGTACTCCAGGTTCTCCCGCCGGACCAGCCAGAAACCGGGCACGTTCATGATGGTGTCCTCCCCAGGCACCGGAGACCACAGGTTCTTCTCCAAGACCAAGGGAACCATCAGCTGGGCGTGGTCAGCAGCTACCACCTTAATCAGAAGGGGGAGGGGGGTGAACGGAACGGTCAGTATACGTCACACCCCGAGTGTCTCACGTATGACTCTAAATCCGTCACCATTTTAAGGACACACGGCAACCAGGAGAGACCAACCATCTCCAGGCAAAATATTACTGTGCCGGTAGAACAGTTTGAACATCCTTTAAATGGTTGCGCCGAACATTCTGTAAACAAAGATGGAAACGGAGCAGAAGACCAGAGGCCGTCGTCGGCCGTCGTCACCTGCAGGTCGTCGTACAGGCTGCCGCTGAGGTACATCTCCCGCAGGGGCATGTCAGGCAGCTTGGCGTGCAGGAAGAGCCTGAGCTCAGCGCAGATGTCCAGGGCAGCCCGGCGGGCACTGGCCTGCTCCGTGGCCGGGATGGCCGCGTGGTGGCGGTAGAACGTCCACAACCGGTCCTGCAGGGAGAGCCGCATCCGGGCGTGCCGCAGGTCGGCGCCGCCGCCCTCGGCACCGTGTCCACCCATCGCGCGCCGCATCCGGGCTGGCCCGAGAACGGAGGGACGGCAGAATTAGAGGGGAGAAAAGGAGAGGGGGATCGTAGAGCACTGGGGGAGGGAACTACAACGAGAGGTATAGGAAGGCAAAACTGACATTTGCATCTTGTCATTTGCGTAAGGTACAGCTTTGGACCGATTTCCATACAGGTTAGCTGACAACAGTAAGCTATTGTGAGTGGGGAGTGGCCTTGTGGCCAGATAGAAGGCCAATGGCAGTGAACGGTGATAAGGGCTTCCTGAGCAGGGACCGGTGAGGCCCACATCAAGGTCTCCACTACAGGTCACATTTAAAAAGCTGTGCCTTAAAGCAAGAACGGGGGGGGGGGAGAAATACTGCTCACCTGGACTAAAAGGACTAAACTATCGAAAAAGGGGGGGAAGGAAAACTATATACACTACCCACAGTCTGACACCGTTACTTGTAAGGAGGGGGACCCAAAAGACCATGAATGTTAAGATGATCATACTGAACGGAACAAAAACGAATGCAATGGAGCACAGAGATATCCCTCCCGGGGGGCATGACGGACAGCACAACAGCCCCTGAAGGCCTCAGTATAGTCACCCACTATTGAGACAGCACAGCCATCCTCTGGCCTGCTTGACTGTCAACAAGAGAGGTTCAGCATTAGCCAGTCCGTTTCGGGCGTTGCATCCTCTGGGGGTGCATTCCCAGTTTTGACACAAGATGGCAAGGGCGAATGCGGAAGCTACACAACCAGAAGTCCCTTGTCTTGTAAGTTTATATTTGTCCACCCGTAATAAATAAATACCATTTTAAAAGCTCTGTCCATGTACATTTTATGGGCGCTTAGAAAGGCTGGTGCCAGAGTGACTCTGCTGAAACACCAGTACTTTTATGTGGCATTATACAGCAGGCAAGTTGCACATACAGGCGCGGGGGGTCCATTCATGCGGGTTACCGCACCCTGAACGCTTTTAGTTTCACGGCTGTTACAAGACAAGGAAGCAGATGGAATCCTTGCCCGCTATATGTACAACTTTAAGATCCGTCCAGTTAAGGCCAAACCGAAATAACCTACAACGAAACGCCTCCCTATGAGCCGCACCTGGTTCAAAGGCGTTGGAAGAAGTGGGAAGGGTCTGCAGCGATCGGCTCGTTGTCGACTTCATTTCGTTGCTCAGCAACCGTGGCGACGACCCCAGCCAGCTCGGCTCCTCCCAGCTCCTCTTGTCCGTCTGGTCCATCTTGGTCGGGCTTGTGGGAGCGCTTATTGCACGGTCATACATCTAAGGAGTGAGGCGAAATTACAGCACGGTTGTGTTTTGGGCACCGTTCCATGGAGTTACTGTAACCATTTCAGGTGGGGGGGGGGGGGATGAAGGGCACTCAAACACAGACTACGCAACCATTTCTACTCACTCTTTTGACTGCTAGCGTGGCGATGCCAAGCATGGCGGCCCCTCCAACCCCCAGCACCAGTTTGGCATTGGAAAGAACAAAGTCAATGGCTGTGCCAATACCATTTTCATCTTTTTTGCCCTTCCGGTCCCCATTAACTCCTGCCATAGTGTCCTGATAAGGAGAAATGAAGGAAAATGGGAAGGGAGAGCGGGCACATATATGAATGAGGGTGAAAAATTGTTACCGCTCCACCTTTGTTTAAAAGTGTTCCTCCTAGCAAAGAAAAACTAAATTACACCGGACGACAGCAGTGAGTTAATTCAAATGGACAAATGACCCAGTAAGGGAGATCTACTACCTTCTGTCTAAATTAAGACATAACTCAATTTCACACCATTGGTTGCCAGTAGGAATGCAACGTTTGTATTTGGGCAACTAGTTGCGTGAAAGTGTGTGTGTTATGCTCACCTTACAACCAGTCTGATCCAGCAAGGGCCTGCGGTAACTTCTCTGACGGCAGCCCTATACCAGGCCCCCGAGGCGGCTGTTGAGGAAGAACTGACCCTTTCTGAGAGCGTCCTCCTTCTCCCGTGGGCCAGTGAGGGCCTGGCAGCGGCGGAACTCACGGGTCACTGCCCGCTGGTAGTAATTGCGGTCGGTGTACTGCAGGTGGCGCCCTGCCCGGAGCAGCGCTCTGTAGAGCTGCAGCACCGCACTCCGTGACCAGCCGCCCATCAGGGACAACTCATGGGGAGAGAGGCAAACCCTTGTCTCCGGGAACACTGAGATAGAGACCAGTGCATACGTCAGCGTGATGCGTGTGCTAGGACCTAACCTGAATCAAACACATTCAGAATTCAGTCAACAAGGGGGTCAGTTGTAGTATTGTGGCGAATAACATGGTTGGTTGTCTTAGGTCAAAGATGCTCTTTCAGGGCTAGGGCTAACAAGGACAGGATATTCGTTAAGACGAGCACCAAGATCAATACAACACCTGTGGTTGAAAACTTAGTTACGATTACACCGAAGTCACTATTATTAGACTCCGGCATAAGCATTCGTGCATGTATCGCAATCACTTTAAAAGCCTAGTTGCGCCTTTCATTATACTGACACTGACCTATTAAACTTAACTTTAGACACACCGAGCAAGTTATCAGGCGCGCACATTATTTAAATAATGACCATATCGGACACCGGTTAAAATATCTTTGAAGACAAAACGGAAGCAAATGAGCCATTAAAATGACATAATTTAATCAAAAATAACATCCAAATTCACAGCTACTACTTTCACTAAGACAAAGGCATAACGGAATCAAATTTTAAAAAAATTCGGGTACACACATTACTGTTTTTAACCGGTATTCCTAATGACATTACTTCGTTGTAAAAACAAGTTTAATAGTAAACGGCAAAACAATATGGAAACTCTAGGTTGGGAAACATGTACAATTAAGTCCGGCTTCAGCAAAATGAATTTAATTGCAAAAAGCCATGATGATTTGCAGCAGCTAAATATCCAACATTCGAAGAAAACGCATTTACCTCAACATGATACAGGCAATGACACTATATTAGTAACACAAATTTGTCTGCTCTGGTCTGAAATGTTTAACTAGGAGCTTGCTGAAGAAACCACGAACACCGCGTGAACGAAAATATCCATTGACCTTAGTTACTCGCTGATAAAAGATAATTCAGGGACTAAACAAAAAAACCCGAAGCGTATTTAAATACAACAAATGAATGGATTCATAAAGGAAGGTTCAAACTTACGATTGCAGAAAAAATATACACAAACACTTCGTTTTCGTACGATAGAACAGATCCAACTGCACTATTCGGTCAAAAGAGATGTACCGGAAGACAATGGCTGCTCAACTCCACTTTGCCAGAACTACGTCCGGTATGAAGACGTTTACCGTAATTTTCTACTTACGCTAGTAAAACAAAATGTGACGCCCGATTTCATGTACCGGTCATATTTCACATTTACAATATTTGACTCTAGTCGGCCACACATATCATATATAATATAATGATATAAAAATATCTCTCATCTCATAAATAATTCACCATCTTTCAACATTTCAAAAGTTCAACATTTCAATTTTTAAAAATCATGAGCCTTCCTTTCCTCTCCTTTTACTGCTGACAAGACCTCTAGGCCAATACCAAGTATGTAGTCCAGAGCTCACAACTTTCTCATGCAAGCAAATAAGTGTTGTCTAGTGTGCCCTTTATCAGGTTGGATGGAGTAGAGTGGAAAATGGGATCCGTTTTACATACCAATGACTAGTTAATTTCACCAGACTATGGCCTTCCCCAGTATGTAAGGACAGTTTTTCAGAAAAGTTCAATTAAAAACACTGGTCCCTAGTAAAATACAGGACATTTCTTCAAAGGATCAAACAAAAATAACCAAGTTTTTGCAAATACAAAGCGACAAAAGGATGATTTAGCTTCCATTATATTTTTTGATTAGTTAAATAAATGAGTTTCAGGTCTGCTAATCAGACCATTCTCTCTGCAACCGAATGGTTCAAAATCATTTCAGAACTGCAACACATTTTTAACCTCTCCAAAGAACACAACCCTGGCCATTCACATAAACAGGGAAGAGAAACAAATGCTTGGAAACGGATTTGAGTGCATTCCCTACATTGGCAGGAAATTTAATTCCATAATTGGAATCACTAGGTACCCATTAGAAACCACCCTGTTTTTTCGCACACAGTGAGTTTTCTTGTAACAAACTTAACAAACAGGATTTAAAAAATATATATATTTCCACGTTTACATTTTTTATGTAAACGTATGCACTTGCTCTACAGTTTTACTAGTTACCGCAACATGTGCATTTCAGGTCCTTCCTATTGAAAACTATTTAATTTAGTGAAGGATAGGAATGATATACCACTAATCTCAAGGAAGGGTAACACCCAATTCTGTAATCTGATATCCAGAAAATTTCTCACAGGTATTTTCCCTTTTTTCCCTAGTTTCTCCCATCTTGCCAAACTCTTATCTCAGTATGATTGATTAAATAAAATAAATTCTCGTATTCCTATTGGGTAACGTTATGGGAACTGTACAATGTAATTGGTCACCAGACCTGCCTCCCCAGTGTAAGGAATGTTTTGAGTTTGGGTATAAAACCTAATGTAGGAAAGGGGGTTTTCAGTATCTCTGCGGTCGCATCAGATTGAGAAGGTTGCTTCAGAAGGTGGTAATAATAATTTTTCAACCAGAACTTCAATTTTGATTACCTCTGAGAAGCTGTTATCCTCTAGCAAAACTCTCACTGCAATTTAGGGACAGTTCATATCTCAAAGCATATCCTATATTAAGGTAAGTAAATATTATATTCATATTATACTATATAAAAATGGTTGGCTATGAAGCATGCACATACCAGAATAAATATGTTGATTAATAGTGCCTAGAATTAAGTGTCTACTTTAAAGCTATACTAACATATGTATGTTTATATATATATAGTACATAGTACTGGAAAAAATTATTGTGTGTATTATATAAAATTATTGTAAAAGCTATTTAATGTTTTTTTAATACCATATTAAGAAATGACGATAACCTTTGAATAGTTCTGTATTAAGGTGAAATCGACCTAAAATTTTTATTAAACATGCAAACTAAGAACATGCGGTTAAACTTTCAAAGGCAAAATGTATTTATGAATGAACAACAGAAAAACAGTTGATAGTAGGCACGCACATTGTGTATAATAACGAAACATTCGTGCTAGCTATTTGTTTGTGTGTATTTTATATTTTGTAAGTGAAGTGCAGTGGTGTCATTTGACATGAACGCTTAACACGTTTTCAATTTCATAATGAAATCACACACCAGTCCTTAAAACTATTTTAAATGGGGAAAAAACTTGGATCGAACCCAAGGCCAGCCAATTTGAATTGTGCTTAGATCCTTTTTTTTGAATGAGTATTTTAGTAGAGCACTAATTATGAGGGGTTTATTTGTAGCCAGATGCACCATGAACTAAAGCTAGAGGATCAAGGTGCATCTATACTGTACTATCATGGTCGTGCATCTAACAGATTTTTAAAAGTATTAGCAGTTTATTGAAGCCTCTTCAGATTGAAAATGTTAAAAACTTTTAAAAAAATTATTATATTATATAAAACTTTGTATCTCCATTTTGTGTGTATGTATGTATATGTATATATATGTGTATATATATATATATATATATATACATATATATATTGGAGATAAAAACTGGTTGTGGTAGGTCTAAATGCAGACTTGAAGTACATTCCATTCCACTCATTTCACGTTAATTAATCCACAGAGTCGCTCTGTGTTCTTTGTCAGACTCAGCATCTTAGGGATGGTAACGAACAAATTAAATTAAAAACTATGGCAACAATCGTGCCTGCGGGTACTTTGGTCTGTTTCACCACATAGTATCTTAAAATGATTTTGGATATACATATATTTTCCCTTTCAAAATTCCCTAGAACATAGATGTTGTTTGTTAGTAGTTTCTAAGGTATTTTTAACTTTGCATCCTTAATTCTAAGAAAAAGATTTATTCTTTTACAAAATTACAACTACCAGTTGTTGATGTAACAATACAAAATTAAGTATAACCCTGAGGTCTATTCTGGAAAGAAAATATTTCCTGTTTAATTGGTTCCTATTCATTTTTATCTTTTTTTTGGTTTATTTTTTGTCCCCTTTCTATTGGTCTTTGTCCCCTTGCTCACAGGATGGCATTGCTCAATTTCCCCATTCCTGCGCTGGAGGTCACCCTGCGAGAGGTGAGCCGTGTGCTCCAGCTCACCCTGAGCCCGGAGAAATACCTGCAGTACAGAAGCACCCTAACCAAGCAGACGGAGGCTCTGCAGGACGCCCATCGCCGTTTGGCCTCCGTTGCCACGGGACGCGAGAACTGGGTGACGGAGCAGTTCAAGACCCGACTTTTATCCTGCGCCGACCCCCTGCCCACTTCCACTGCCATTCCGGCTGTCTTGCCCCACTCCCAATCCAAGAGAGGGGCCATGCAGCTAGAGCGGGTGGCCGCCCTGCTCTGGGCAGTGGCTAAGCTTCACAGTGAGCCAGGGCTGGTCGAGGGAGACAAACCCATGGAACGTACACAGCAGTCAGAGGTGTTTGCTGCCAGTCGTCTGCCAGGCAAAACCCAGGACCAGATTAAGGTGACTGTTGGCTTCTCGAAAAACGCTACGTGGCAATAATTGAAAAGGATCTTTACAATGTGATATAGAATCCCCATACATGACTGAAACATTCTGCTACCATTCAGCTACTCATCTATAGAATATTTAACCCCAAAAAATATGTTCAGTAACGAACCGTTCTTTCTTCAGGTATACCCAGACAGCCTTCATGTCATCCTGCTCTGCAGAAGTGGGGTATTTCCAGTTCAGATTCTGTGCCAGCAGTCCCCGGGGGGCCCTCTGTCTCCTCTGCCCTTCCTTGACATCTATAGCCAGGTGGTGGAGGCAACGAGCCAGCCGGAAGCAGGCAAGGAGCAAGACCCTTCCCTCATCTGCAGCTTTTCTGCACTCCACCGTCAGGCCTGGCATGCCCTGAGGGAGGACATCATGAATAGAGGGGGAGTCGCAGCAGCATCCCTCGGGCTAATGGAGAGCGCTGTGCTGGCCCTTGCTCTAGAGGACTGCCAGCCACCAGCCGCCCTAGAGGAGACCCTCAATGCCATGAGGCTCGGTGGAGGGGATGCAAGCTGCCTGAGATACTACGACAAGGTAATGGAGAGAGTTTTAGGGAATACGCATTGGTGATCAGTGAAGAATGTAAAGGCTGCGGGTCTGATGCAGTGCAGAGTAGTATTGTGATGAACCCTTTAAATCAAAGACATTACCTCTGCATAAAAGGATATTTCAACGGGGGCTGGTCTCATAGTGACTGGTCTCATAATGAGTTAAATTTTATCTGAGTTGAAATGAACAAAACTACTCAGTGTAAAGCACTGCAATGCTATGCAAACCTGATATATTTTACCGGATATTTCCCCAGGTGGTGAATTTGGTGGTCTTCCAGGATAGCACTGCGGGAATGGTGTTCGAGCACAGTGCCCTAGATGGCATGGTGGCAGGACTGGTGACAGAAAGTGTGTGGCATCTTTCAGAATCTGTGAATTTAGATCTGGTTCCACCTCCGGTTGGGAACCTTGGGCTAGCTACTCTTAAAAATGGCAAATCCTTTGCCTCACAGCCACTGTCTTTCCCTCTTGGGGGCATTAGCATGCCGAGCCCTCCTTTTCCCTGCCCCCCCCCTCGAGCTAATCATCCTATCATAACATTTGAGATTCCATCCTACCCTGATGTCTTCACCACCCTTCGTGGTCACAGGGGCTTGTTTGACGCATGGGTCAACTTTGCCCTGCAGCTCGCCCTGAAGCAAACCCTGGGGGACTCATCCCAAAGCCACATCCTAGTCACGCCCACTCATATGCGTCACTACAAGCATGGCCGCTGTGATCCGACTTATTCCCTCACCGTGCAGTCCCGCCGTCTAGTGGATTCTCTGTTGCTCCATGCCAGTGAAATCAACAACCTTCAATGTACCAAAGAACTCTTATGCCTTTTCCACCAAGCTTTTCAAGAGCACAAGCGTCTCATTAAAGCCACCAAGAGTGGCCAGGGTGTAGGCC
>JAOVYW010035048.1:9540-28116 GCA_025775045.1 Hiodon tergisus | reverse complement strand
GGGGAAATATTACTCCTATGTCCCATGACACCCTTGTTCTCCGGAGAGGTCCCAGCTGTTTGCAGCCCTCATTTAATCTCTTAATGGTTGTGAACTAAATATTGGTTCCATTGAAAAAGGAAATTTAAGAAACAATCCATTATCTCCACTCATTAAGATTAGCACACGCGTGCTGCTTTGAAGATTACGGGGGGGATGATTTACACAGGGAGGAAGGAATTTAGGCGCGGCACACAGAGCCCCGTCTCGCTGCCACCAATGCGGTGAGAAACAGCGCTGGCTTATGCCCAACGTCCAACACCCTTTTAATGAACGCAGAGAGGGAACGCTTTGTATTCAACTAAATCCTGACAGGCCTTTGTCTGCACCACAATAAAAAGTAGCACCATTTGTAAGCTGTTAGTATGTCTGTAAGTATCACAATGCCTGCTGCGGACCCCACATGGTTTACTACATGAGGAAGCAATATGCAAAACAGGCAAGTCAGCAGTCAGAATGAGTAAACAAAGATATGTGGTTAATCTAGAGTTAAATGCACTCTAAAAGGGTTTTGGTTCGCGTGCGTATTCATTTAAAGTATTTGATGCACATGTTAGGAAGCACCTTTTAAAAGCCTCTTGTCAATTTAACATTGTCGCAGTCCAAAGTTTCCGGCAATTGTCCTGTGACAACTCTGGAAATGTTTGTCATGTTTGTCACTCCCTCCAGACCTTTTACACTGTCCTCTAGCATAAAAGATAGTCAAATTTCCAGGAATGAGTTTTAAACCAGACGGCACCGGTGTTTCTATTATTTACAGTGCATCAGAAAAACCATTCAAGATAAACAAAAGTCTAACTCCTTTATGGGTATAAAAGTGTCTCTGTCTAACTCGCCGGGCCACTAAGCTGCTTACCGGCTCAAACCACCAGGACTTGTAAGTCCTACCTTGCATTAACAATTCCACTCCCTGTCCTTTTTTAAAGGCTCCCAATTCTGGATCAATCGTTTACTCAACCTGTCCCATCGCCATCCGTCCCGTCACCCTCTTGGGATTGTAGTCCTGCTGCACTAGGCCAACAGGACTACATTAAACAGGTAGACACTGCGCAGAGTCTGTGGCCCAAACCGTCCCTTGACCACAGTGTCGCATGCCTCATCACAGTTATATTAAACATTATATTAAGCAACGACAAAAAAAAACACTTAAATAAACCATTACCAAGAAAATCTAGTTAAATGTGAGGTTAATTGATTTTGCAACCTTCTTAAAATCTGTAGTGAAAGCAGACGTTGCGTCCAGCAACAGGCAGATTGATGGATATTGACAATCCCCTGAACCCTTGGTCTGAAGGCTAAGTGTCCGCTAGCATACATACTTTCTCTCTGCCACAGCTGGCTGCAGGAGTGGGACTGACCTGTGCTCTGACTCTGCAGTGCTCTCCACATTTAAATCTCAAACATTCTAATAGTTGTGTGTATGTCACAGATGTGTTTATGCCACTTAAGATCTGTAGCTGTCCATATCCCTCCCCGATTAAATGCCTGGACTTTAAGATCTTTTTAACAAAATGGAGTCTATCCTACAACATCAAATAAAGAGTGGCAGATAGCACGCATGGTTTAACGTCTAGGTTTTTGAAAAGATTCGAGTGAACATTGCTTTTCAAACTCTGTCCTCTCTGTTTCACTGTCCTCCTACCTTGGCAGGGTGCCTTAGAAACGGGGGGGGGCGTTGGCACCGTCCCCAAATACCGGCCTTCAGGAGGCGTGTATGCGTCTTCGCTCTTCTCCGACGTTCCTCTCTTTCCCCCTGACGTCTAATTGCACCCATGAGACTCGTCAGAGCCGCTGTAGGGAGCCCTGGGTTATGGCGGCGGGGCTTTGTGGGGGGGGGCATGCCACAGCTGCCTGTCAAACACCCACACCCTGCAAAGAGAACCAGCCCTCGTCTCTCCAGGAGGGGGCAGTAATTAAATAGAAGAAGAAAAACTTTTTAATGAAAGAAAATGGAAACATGCAGAAATGGAAACATGAATAACTTCCTGCACATTTTATTTTCCCAAGAATGTAGTGTAGGAATTAGCTACAGCAGGCACGTCAACATTTTACCTACGTCTGAAAAATACGTCTGTGACTCCCTCTCGCTCTCTCTGTCTCATTCGCTCTCCCTTCCCTGAGGCAATTTGAACAGTTACCGGCTGATGTAACATCTGAGCACCTGAAATTCCGTTTGTGCATTAGCTTTTCTCTGCCTTCGCAAGGATCAAAAGCGGCTTGATTGATCTCGTCAGAGTCAGGACCAATAGCGTCATATCATGGCAGATCACAGAAGCACCGTAGTCGAATGATCTTCCTTTATATAGGTACTACCTTTATGCATGAGCACATGCACTGCTCTGGTGAGTCCCAATATCCATTCACTTGGATCCCCCCTGTCTGGATCCACAGATATGGCCTGGAAAACTACAAATCCCATGTCATGCAGCACGTACATGTATACAATTGTAATCCGTATTTTGTTTGTTGGTTTGTTTTTGTTTTAGGTTGTCTCACTGCCAGCTAGAGACCTAAAGACGCATGCTGAAGACTATGAGTGAGAGACCCGCTTCCCTGACCGAAGACAAAGACGGGCGCAGATAGAATTCGTTTTCACACGCTGGATACAATGAGAACTCAACTGTTGCTTGTGTTTTGGACATCTTTGTACTGCCAAGTGTATGCCGTGTTCAGAAGGACTACGGGGGAGGGGTCAAAGGTCATGGAGGGGGAAAAGGAGAGCGCCGGGCAGGCGCTGAGACGCTCCAAGCGTGGGTGGATGTGGAACCATTTCTTTTTAATGGAAGAATACACCGGAGAAGATCGTCAGTATGTTGGCAAGGTATGCTCGCGTGTCCCATCTTCCTCGCCGAGAGTGCCGTCTCATTTTTATACCCACGGTGATTGTAAACACTGTGATTGCGGTGTAATCATCAAAAGCACACTCAGGTGCACCGCTGAGGTCCTGGTTTTGAGTAGGGCCTCACAGATTGCCTGTCAGTCAGGGTCTTGCCTTGGTCCCCAGGGCTAAGGGCGTGGCCCCTGGCTGTGAGCCGTGGCAAACAGTTATTTGACTTGGCTCCTGTTAAGCCCGTTATATATATATCTGCATTGCAAAAACGTTTTTTTAAATTTTCTGGACATTTCTGTCCAATACCCGGCGGAGCAGAGGAATGGGGAGAGCAGGGTTCTGGGGGGTCCGTTTAAATGTTAATAGACCTTGCAACAATTTCCTATTTTCATGGTCTCCAGCTGCTCATTTTGGAAGCTTTTATTCATCACAGAGCTTCCAATATTTTTCCTGCACTGTACTGCAGAATGGGCACATAAAGAACAGTCCCCTGCTTTTCATCGTTCTGATGATGGGTTTCTCTTGTGGCACAGACTTCTGCTGTAGTCCTTCAACCGCTTGCTGCTCTTTGCAATATAATCATGTCCGTAGCACATCGCTATCATTATGCTCTCAGGGATGGAGATTAGCCGGAGGTAGATTACAGGCATCAACGTGTGCAGATTTTGTACTTAAATAAAGGATATTATTTTATTCAATTATGGAGATTTCTATTCTTTACCAGTCATGACCTGATGAAAGATCCCAGTTTATCTATTAGTGGCCTGAAAAAGAAAAGAAAAACACCCTTGTGGGAGCTTAATTGTGTTCTCGATAAAAATTGATCGCAGGCACTCATGAATGCACGTAGATGGTCAGATAGATTTTTGAGAGCGTGCTTTCCCAATCGGAGTAATTGGGCAGCTGCAGGTGGTCTTTACTGTAGAAAATAGCCAGAGGCTGCATGAGACTGACCAGATCATTCATGGGGACGGATCCCTCCAGACCAACATGTTTTGGGTGGTCCAAACAGTCTAAACAAGGAGGTAATCGTAGGGAACAGCTGAACTAAAACATTCAATACAATGAAGAAATCTCAAGGTTATGGGCATCAGACCTGCTAAAAGTTGTATGGTGGAAACTAATGATCGCTTGGGTTTCCTCTTCCACAGTTGCAGTCCGACCTTGACAAAGGTGACGGGAGTGTGAAGTATGTTCTCTCCGGCGAAGGGGCCGGATCCATCTTTGTGATCGACGAGAATTCGGGGGACCTCCACGCCACCAAAAGGCTGGACCGGGAGGAGAAGGCCTTTTACAGGCTCCACATCAAGGCCGTGAACAAGATCACCAACAGGCCGCTGGAGCCGGAGACAGATTTCATCATCAAGATCCACGACATCAACGACAACGAGCCCAAGTTCTCCAAGGAGCTGTACGAGGCCAGCGTTCACGAAATGTCAGACATCGGTGTGTTCCGATCAAAGTGTATCCACTTCTGTTTTACTTTTAGTTTATGCAAACAACCCAGGACTACTATATAGTATATAGTATATACTATATTCTGTATAACTCCAGGCGAATCACCAATGTGTAAATAGCCTCCGCTGTGCATTGTAGGGCTATGTTACATTATTTACTGCAGGTTACAGGGCACTCTGTATTGTGATGATCCAGACAATTTTCAAGAGTGAGAGGAGCGAGAAAGAAAAAAAAAAGTTTTATCATCATTGTCTAAAACCATGACGTACACGTTCCATTGGAAAATAATAGTCTTACCTTTTTTAATGAATCGTAAGCATTTTAGCAAATCACAGCAACTTAAACTAATTCGGCGGTGTAATTATTATACATATATATTATCATGTTGGACAACCTTTAACGTGACCCGGTTGAACCCCTTTCAGGCACGTCTGTGATCCAGGTCACCGCCACGGACGCTGACGACAGCACGTACGGAAACAGTGCCAAACTGACCTACAGCATTCTGCACGGACAGCCCTACTTTTCCGTGGAGCCAGAAACAGGTCCGCCCTGAACGCCCTGGCGTCTTCTATTTTAGTCATACGTCGTCACGTCTTTGCTCAAACAACAGAAAAACATGTAAAAAAAGCCTCTTTTGAAAATGACCGAAAATCGATGTGGTTTCTCCCTGACATAAAGTGCTTTAGAATCCAAAATAACGTTAATGTTTTTCAGGGACCATCTCAGTTCTTTGGGACAGAAGTTTACTTCTTTAATGAATAAAACAAGGTAGATCTTTGTGAGTGAAACAAATGCTAATTTTAGATGTTCGTTTGTAGGCACTTTCACACCTCATTGAACGCGGTGTGAAAAGCCTTTTAACGCAGTGTACTCGAGTTCCGTGATTCCATTGATCAGCATCCGGCTGAAGTGTCAACACCAATACTGTCTGATAGAGGTGAATCTTTCACTGGAAGACAAATACAAGATGGAGTGGTTGAATTCTGTGTAATTTATTTAATACATTTCTGTCATAGACATTCCATTCCTCTGTCTCAATTAGAGGGTTTTTTAATACTCTTGTCACGGAGGAAATAAAATTACCTCTACTTTCAGTTGTTGTACCTGTAGTGGCAGCTAGTCCAATTAGCAAAGCGTGATCGTAAAAAAATTTAATTAAATTTAAGCAGAAGAAAAATGTAAAAGTTATTGCGTGTGTCTCCCTCCCCGACCCCCTCCCAGGCATTATTAGGACAGCCCTTCCCAGCATGGACAGAGAGAAACGGGAGCACTACCAAGTGGTCATCCAGGCCAAAGACATGGCCGGCCAGAATGGTGGCCTGTCTGGGACTGCCACGGTCAACATCAGCCTGCTGGATGTAAATGACAACCCACCGCAGTTCCCCCAAAGTAAGGGGCCCCGGTCACACCCCTTCTCAAATGTTATGCAAATACAAACGTTATTATTTCAAATCATTAACATATTAGAAGCATGTGAAGAATAGATGATAGATTAGGTAAATCAATACCAACAGCCAAGTCATAGACATGCTCAGCGTAGTTTTAAAAAACTGTAATTTTACATTTGGTGAGAAGAGTTAAACATATTGATGAGACAGAAATGGGATCTAAATTAGGAATGCATTTTGCCAGTACATACATAATTCAATTAGTCACGGATACATGTTTTTATGCTAACTCATTTCAATATACTTATTTGTCTAGCCATATACACTATTGGAAGGTTGAAATATACAGCATTATCTCTTCTGAACAGAAAGCTACAGAACCAGTATGTCAGTGAATTCAACATCTTTATTTTGTTCTTTATGTTATAGAGATATCAATCGATAGATATCATGACCCCTGTCTCTCCCTCTATAACATTCCATGATTCATCTAGCAAATTGTTAATCTCTGTGAACCAGATTGACAGTATATCATTCTGTTTCTCTTCAGTAACTGTAGTAGTAACTGGTGGGGAGGAGGTGAAAGCTGCTTACATTTTAAAGCCAATATATGGCCCACAATTACCTCCCTACCTCCCTCCATTTATCACACCTTTAGATGCGAAGGTCATAATCTCACTTTCTCACTCTCTCTGTTTGGAAACGGCGGACACATTTCTTAATGGGTTTCTAAGGTTTCTGAGCGGGCTGATGGAACAATGCCAGGCACTTCAAGAGTTTTAGCATCTGCAACAATCTAACTTCTGCAACCAGGGAGGCCTTTCAGTCAAGTGTATTATTGCCTGAATAAAGAGTGAAACGTGTGTGTGTGTGTGTGTTTCTGGATCCAGGAATTTATCAATTCAGCATCCCAGAATCCTCCGAGCCCGGGGCACTGGTTGGGCGGATAAAAGCCATCGATGCCGACGTTGGCAGAAACGCGGAAATGAAGTACAGCATCGTTGCCGGAGACGGCCTGGACGTCTTCGAAATGGTGACAGACCAGAACACCCAGGAAGGCATTGTGACCGGCCGTAAGGTAGTCTTTTTTTCAATTGTATCTTCATTACTACAGCCCACTCTGCTAACTAAGGCTGTGAATGGATTAACACCTAGATATCTTACAGATCTTATAGTCTTATATAGAGATTACTTCACTCTCAGGAATCTGTGTTTATGTGTACCAGTGGCTAAAGTCAGGGGGAAGAGCCTTTGCACACAGAGCCCCACAATTAGGCAATTGCCTTCCAAAAATGTCTAAATCTAGATAAAAAAGGTATTTATTTAGTCCTACATATAGTCCTTGCGGGGACAGAGATAGATGATGCGTTGTGTCTGAAATTTCTGGATGAGAAGAACTATTCCTGCTGTCATGCCAG
This sequence comes from Hiodon tergisus, assembly GCA_025775045.1. Taxonomy (NCBI): domain Eukaryota; kingdom Metazoa; phylum Chordata; class Actinopteri; order Hiodontiformes; family Hiodontidae; genus Hiodon; species Hiodon tergisus. Next base: position 20,980 of record JAOVYW010035048.1, on the reverse strand, counting down.
TTCTAGCATGCCGAGGCTAGTTGGCTGAGGTTTGTTTTTAGTAGGGCTGGATGGTCTCAGACCACTGTCATGGCTACATGACCAGGTCTTTCAGTGACTCTCTTTGTGTGTTGGTACAAATGAATGCTGCTGAAGCCATGGAATAATATTATATTTTAACACCCCCCCATAAAAAAAAGTGTTACAGGTGAGTTGCAGAAGAGTTCAGTCAAATGTCCCTCAGTAAATGAATGGGTAATCCCACAATCCCACACGAAAAGATTCGGTAAAGGTTAGTTTGAATGGGCTGACTGAAGGTTCCCCTCTCCTGCACACCTCAGGCCCTGGACTACGAGAAGAAGAAGACCTACACACTGGCGGTCAAGGTGGAAGATGCGCACCCAGACCCCCGCTTCCTCTCAGCAACGTCCTTCAAGGACGCAGCCACGGTGAGGGTGGTGGTCGAGGACGTGGACGAACCCCCGGTCTTTGAGCGGCCCAGCTACATCATGGAGGTGAAGGAAGAGAGCGCCGCCGGCACAGCCGTAGGGTCTGTGAGCGCTGCCGACCCTGACCAGCACCACAGTCCAGTCAGGTATGTAAGCGCCAGGACCCACCGGTTGGCTAACTTTTTCACTGCAGAGTTAGCAAAGACAGAGGTCAGATAGAAGGATAGAGTTTTTGCATTTGTCCGTGCTCAGTCAGCGTCTTCGTCCCCGTTATCGTCACTGTCATCATTTACACCATGTTTTTTAGTCTGCAGCTGTTTCTCGGCTTCATGTAAACAAAATTATACTTTTAAAATGAATGTTTTAATGTAATGTATTTTTATATGTAAACTTAGTTACTTTGTACTTACTTTGCAGCTGTCAAAATCTGCAAAATTTAGTTTTAGATGGTTTTGTTCCTCAGTCTTCCACCCTCCGTTAAGGGGCTTACTGTATCTTTCCAGAATGTGCTATCAATCAATCCCAATCATATACTTGAGACATTGGAGATTGCTTCCTATCTTTCCTTGCCCACAGCAATGGTAGTAATGCTTTTTCAGCTATACTTGATGATATAGGCCAACTGAAGACTCGAGGTGCTTCCTTCAGACACTCTGCACCTTGGTATACCAAAGAACTGCGTATATTGAAAATTTCGCCGCTTAGAGCATTAGTATGAGAAATCCCTTTTTTGCTGCCTGTGCTCGGATGTTTGACCAGCACGTGTTGGAATACAGAGCAGTATTGAATTCGGTAGAACATTATGTTCTCCAATATAAGTAAGAGTGACAGGAAGAACTCCAAGGTCCTTTTCTCCATCATCAAAATGTTATGGAAGCCTGCTGCTAAATCCTTCCCCTTTACAATAAAACGAATTCCACATTTTTTCAGAAAACAAAATAGGTGATATGAATAAATTTCTACGTTCAAATCCCATCTCTATGCATATTCCACCAGAATCCTTCATCATTCCCCAGATAGATACAGTAGAGTAAATGATTTCACCACTGTGGACACTGAATTTATCTATAATATAATAAGTGACGCGTGACTAGCTACATATAACCTAGGTCCAATGGCAGCCACACTGGTTAAAATATGCCTGTCGAAACTCTGCCCTTTGACTTTATATCTCAATATCATCAATATGTCACATGCAAGAGATTGTGTCCCACCACCTAAAAAATGTCTTAAACACTCCCCTGCTTAAATGACTAGGACTTGACCTAGTAAATAAATACACCCAGCCTCCCTTTCTTAACAAAAGTACTTGAGCGTGTTGTTTTTATACACCTTCAGTGGTATTTGGTACTTCCCAGTCAGGTCTCAGGAAGCAATGATCTCTTGATGTCTGCAGATGCTGGCTGGCTCTTAGATCTCGGTGCTGCATTTGAAGCTGTCAATCATAGTATGATGCCAGAGCATCGCTAGTGTTATATCAATCAGTCTGGTACAGTTCTCCGGTGGTTTGAATCATATTTAACCTCCAGAAAAGCACCATTTCTGGTCAATACTCGGATACAGCTCTGGTTTTGCATGTAGTTCCCCAGGGATCAGTCCTCGGCCCTCTCCTGCTCAGCATCTACATTCTAATGTTGGGTAAAGTTATACAGCAGCAAGCCCGGAGTTTATATGGTGAAGATACACAAATTTATTTCAAGGCCGAGCCAGAAAACTATTCTGCTTTGACCAAGTTGAGTGATTCCCAGCTGGACATTAAACGTTGGACGCACAGAAATATTTTGATGCTTAACTGTGACAAGAGAAAAGTCTGGTACCTTTTTAACTAAATCTAAAGATTTTTGGCTCTTAACTTATGCCATCAAAATTGGCATCTCCCTTGTTTTCAAGAATCTAGAAATACTCCTAGGTTTTTCATTGCCATCTGAGGGCCATGTTAATCATGTCAGAAAACTTCAGAGTTTCTATCACCTGAGAAACATCTCACGGATTAGACGCTTCTTCATCTTTTTCCAATGCTGAAAAAAACAAATGCCTCCTTTGCGTCTCGACTAGACTACTGCAATGCCCTCCTGTCAGGTCTGCCGTTTAATCTGCTTGACAGACTGCAGCATCTCCATAACTGTGCTTCCAGACTCCTCTCATATAACCCATCACATAACCCCTAATCTCCAACAACTGGATTGGCTCCCTGTTAGATACAGAGCTGAGGATTTAACTGAGTTTGCTCCAACATGGGTATTTTTGAATTTTTATATTTTTTTTTTATTAATTGATTATTATTTTACATGTGAACAACTTTAAATGTGTGAAATCAAATCCATTATTATGCTTGTAATTATTATTATCTTCATCATCTCCTTCTTCATCATCACCGTCCTTGTTGACATTGGGTTGTTTTAAAAGGGCACTACCTACCATTGAAAGTAATTAACCATTTATTGATTAATCAGTAACATCAGGGTAAAGGCTTCACTGATAATGCCATCATTGCTACCTGGTGCAGGAAGGACAGTCTTGAAGAGTTAGATGTATGTAACCAGTCGTGAATATAGTGATGCAAACCAATAATAATTGCTGGTTATTGTACTGGTTATTGTTATTGGTTCTGAACAAACAGCAGAATTTCTATTCACAGAAACAGCTACCTAAAATGGCAATGGCTTTTTTTTGGTATCAAGTTAATTAAAAAAATAATTTTTTCATGTTTTAATATGGGATTGTATCGGGTTTGCGCTAAAAGGTTACCCGAGTTATATATTTATATACTTCATCACATTTGCAGGTACTCGATTGATCGTCTCACAGATCTAGACATGAATTTCAACATCCACCCAGGAAATGGATCCATATTTGCAGTGCGGCCACTGGATCGTGAGGCAGCAGCCTGGCATAACATCACAGTGATCGCGGTGGAGTCTGGTAAGCATGTGGATTAAATGCCACGATTTCAGATGGCTTCCAAAGCACTGCATTTGTATCCCAATAATCCCCTTTGTTCCGTTTTACTGGTCATACACATGACAGACCAGGGCTATCATATATTTTCTCACTGTATATTGTTTTCCATGGAAAATCTATATGTTTCTATTTTTAATTATGATAAATGAGGTGTGGCTCTTCTGTGGAAAAGAAACCATTTTACTTGAGGGGAAACTTCAGCTCTGTACGTACAATTTATCAAAAGACAAACAACACTGGAATATAGATGCCTTGCTACATATTACGCATAATTTCTCATTTGGGAGTTCTCCTTTAAGCAAGTCTAACCTGATAAAAATGCAACTTTTTTCCACCCCTGGTATCGATGCAGCTTATGGAACTTACAAATAACTGTGTTTATGTTAAATGATGACATTTATCAATTACTTGTGAAATGACAGAATTAAATTGAAGCTGATATTGCCACTCTACCTTCCAGTAAAAGTAGGACCTGATCGGAGTTCATGACCATGTTGTTTTCTTTCCTCCTGAAGACAACCTCCGCCAGATGAGTCGAGTTCCGGTTCACATCAGGGTGCTAGACATCAACGACAACGCGCCCACGTTTGCCACGTTCTACGAGGCATTCGTCTGTGAGAATGCCAAGGCCGGACAGGTACAGACCAAAAGGCAATATGAGAAAGCTAATGGTTGCTGTTGGTTTTCTTTAATGCTTGTGACTTTGCTTTCATACATTTTTTTTTACTGTAATTTTGACATAATTATAAGGCAGGCTTCGGAGTGGCGTAGTCGGCGAATACGCTTGGCCGAACACTGACAGAGCCGTATAAGCTAGAGTTTAATTGCTTCGCTGATTAAGAAAGGGGAGAGCACAACGGTGGCGCACCATTGACAGAGCGACTTTCGGGCTGGAGTGGGCATATCTGCAGGGTTTCCCTCTCCTACTGGCTTCCCAGGCGCCTATAGACACGTAGTATCACTGAGAGGGACATGCCTCCTGGCCAGTTGGCACTGAACCTCTTGTTCAGGTTGAGTAGCCCGCAAGGTAGAGAAATGACAGATGGCTCAAAGACAACTTGGATTGTAGGAGACTAGTCATAGTGAAGAGCTGAGGTGCGTAAGCACAATTAGCTGTTCCGTATTGGGAAGAAATATGGTTTAAAAAAATTGGTTATTCCAAATTAAATTAATGATTAAATTACTATAAGGCTGTCAAAAAACGGCATATACAATGAAATCAAATGGTTTTCGAAATGAAAGTAACTGTTTAATTTGGATCAATTATATTATTCTGGAAGCTTCGTACTAGCTGGTTCCATTCATTAAATGCCACATACAAAAATCCTTTTTTCTTTCAGAGGACCTTCAGCAGGTGTTTAAAACCGAATTATCCGCTAGAAGAACCCCTTAAAAAGGCTTAAAAACTTTTTTAAATTTCTTCCAAGATCAAGTATTAACCTCATCTGGCTTTATTCTTTATTTTATTATACATATTTATCTTTATATAGTATGAATCATAATGAGACTGATTAGTGAACAGAAAACACCACCCAAGGTGCAGGACGGTGTACTGCTATAAATTCTGCAGAACCCCAGCCGGAAACATTGACTTCTCTTTCTGCTCGGGCTGTGCCGTTGACTCAGAGAATACAGACGGTTAGTGCCACAGACTCAGACGACCCTGCTGGTGGGCACCGGTTTTCCTTCAGGCTGGCTCCAGAAGGCTTGACGAAAGGCAACTTCACCATCAGAGACAATGGAGGTGAGAAGCCGGCCTCCAGGGCATTTGAAGGCACTGAGAGGTTCATGTGCTGTTGTACAGCTGATCGTTTTACACTTTATTCATTTGTACAGCAGGATGCTGAAGCAATTCAGAGGAGGTCCTCTGCTTGAGGCTACAGCAGCAGTGTGGAGGTTTTACGAGGCTATTCATTCAATTGTTTTGTAGATAACACCGCTGGGATCATCCTAACAAGGTCCAGTGGTTTCAGTCGCCAGCAGAAGAGCAGCTACTTGGTCCCGGTGGTGATCTCGGACGGCGATTACCCCGTACAGAGCAGCACCAGCACGCTGACCGTCCGCGTGTGCGCCTGTGGCCGGGATGGCAGTATGGAGCTGTGCAACGCCGAGGCACTGACACACGCAGCCGGCCTCAGCACGGGGGCGCTGGTGGCCATCCTCCTCTGCATAGTCATCCTCCTCAGTGAGTCCACCCCCAGGCTGCCAATTAAACACAAACATAAACGCCTCTAAACAATGACTGTGTTACCCTGCCACAACATTGCAGTGTGCTGTCCGTGATAGGCAACATTTACATTTTTCCTGGGCCTGGAGTTAGTTTTTCAGATTTTTCTTATTCACCATTATTATTTAGCCAACACTCTTATCCAGAGGGACTGACTAGTTCTTCAAAACAGACTTGGCAGATGTGTTCATTGTGCACATTCTTTGTACATGTCCCTACATTCCATTTATCGGAATAGCAATATTTTTCTCAACGATAAGTTGCTTTGCATTGACGATTTTTACTCTAATAATAATATTCCAACATATTGCAATTTAGTCTTACAGTTAGTCTCGCAGATTTCTCCTGGCATTATTCAGTACTGAGTGCACATGATTCCAGAAATATTAAAAGCAAACATCTTTAATTCTCTGTCATATTCTCTCTTATCTCAGTGATCGTGGTGCTGTTTGCAGCCCTTCGGAGGCAGAAGAAGAAGGAACCTTTGATCATCTCTAAGGAGGACGTGAGGGACAATATCATCAGCTACAACGACGAGGGGGGCGGGGAGGAGGACACGCAGGCCTTCGACATCGGGGCACTGCGCCACCCGGAGGCCGTGGAGGAGAACGCAAAACGACGGGACATCCTGCCCGAGGCGCTGGGCCCCCCGCCCCGCCAGAGCGCAGCCCTCTTTCGGGACAACGCCGACGTGCGGCACTTCATCAACCAAAGGGTCCAGGAGAGTGACCAGAACCCGGCAGCGCCGCCATACGACTCGCTAGCTACCTACGCCTACGAGGGGACCGGTTCTGTGGCTGAGTCGCTGAGCTCGCTGGGGTCCGCCAGCTCGGATCAGGACCAGGACTACAATTACCTCAGCGAGTGGGGGCCTCGCTTTAGAAAACTGGCAGACATGTACGGAGATGAGGACAGGTATTCCTAACCAGCCTTGCAGACGACATAGGGGTTAACTGGAGGAAAAAGAAAAACCCAAATCGAAGATCCTGCCCTGGCTCCTAACGATTGAAAAAAAAGGACAGCGTGCAGCCGTGGTTTTTTACAAAGTGCCCTTTTTTTATTCTTACAAACCACCGTTTCTTCACTCAGCTGGTGACCTGACAGCAATGTAGGTCCGTACCGTTTCCGCGAGCCAGGGCCCGCAAGAGCGGCGGAGTCCGCTCACGTTTCGTACGTCTCCGCGTAATTTCTCTCCAACGTTTCCTCCACATGCACTGTGTGGGAAAAAAAGGTCTGCGCTTCTGATGGGAACCGTTTTCTCCTCTGTTGCTTTTTTACATTGATTATGCTACTCTGATCATTCAAATTCTGTCCACCGGTTGCTTTGCGTGCGCCCGTTTCACTCTTGCCAAACGGTCACATTAAGCATTTTTGACTGCCTGGTTTTGTTTGTAATAGGGCAATCTGTGTCTATTCGTACTTTCGTGTACATTTTGTGGAAGGAAGAACAAAGCCCGAAACACATTACTGTGTTGTGAAGTCAAGATGGCTCTAAAACAGAGTAAACGCCGCCTTCTTTGCGTAAACACAGGTTTATTAAACATTGTCGTTCACAATGAATTATTAATATTTTTTATCTTGCTGTTACAATACCTATTGTGGTCTTTACTCTTTTTCTTTCACACGATGTTGCATCATCGTCCGTACCTTCTTTCAGGACTCAATAGATTCTCCTGGGCAGAAACGTTCAACGGGGCTACCAGGAAAGGAGGAGCCAAAGGCCTAAATGAAGTGTGTGGGTGTGAGAATACTGTAGGGGAACAATACTGTAAATAATCAGTGGGCCAGCAGAGGAGATCCAGTAACCCGGATTGTACCTGAAGGCAGGGGACGAGGTTGCTTGAACATTTCCCCTGCATAAGTGGGGGTCTTAAAAAGGGGTTTCATATGTATATATTAAAGTATAAAGTGTAAAGTATTTGTGAGTAGGGCAATAATTCCAACAAGGCTGGCACGGCAGGGAGAGGCTGTGGCCTGTTCTCCGAAGGCTGGACTAAAAGGATTCTGCCATTTTAAAAGCCGCCTGATACATTAATAAAACACTTATGTTTTGGGAAGTGCCTCACGTTTTTTCCTCAGTCTCCCTCACTCGTGGCCGCCGCCTATCCCAAAATCAGATCAGAAATATCACCAGCTGTGAATGAGAGCAATTTATTCCGACAACTGCCGCCATTGACATTGAGTTATCAGACTGGCCAAAACTACCAGCCAAGATTTAAAAAAAGAAAATAAACAAATAAAATGACACTATATATATATATATATGTGTGTGTGTATACACACACAAAATGTTTTTTTGTTTAGTTTTTTTGCTGTGTCAACCCCCCTCACGTTGCTGGTGACTTTGTTGCTTGATGATCAAAGGCTTTATGTGTTTTTGTGCATCGATTCCAACTCCTGTGATCGCAGACGATTTGCGATCACACCATGCCCTCATCACAGACTGCCTGGGGACTTCCGTGGGCAATGATCACTCGCTTCGTTGCTTGTGGTATTTTGCACCAAAAATGAATGTGACCCAACCCGGTAATTACAAAACAGGAAGCAAACACATGCATCCAAATGATGCCATTTTACTGTGTATGTTAATGGTCAATGGAGTGCTTAGGCTGGAGAGACATCCTGTGTAACTTGGTAACCTGTCAGACGGGCGTCAGTTCCAAGTCGCGATGATCTCACGGATATTTTCTCGGCTGGTGATTCCAGGTGTGAAAGTGGCTTGAGACTTTGCGGACACTACGAGCCTTGAGTATTTCTGTCTGTTCAGGTACCTCTGCCCACAAATTTTCGATAATGAAGCGTATGCCACACTTCCTGTTACTACTGTATTCTGTAACTGTACTCAATGACGTGCGGCATCTTAGAAACTTTGAGTAACATGTAAACAATCTACTTGAGAGTATCGTTTTTGTGTTCCTTACTAGTCCAATCAGACAGACACAATGAGTTCGTCCTGGACTTGACGGCTGGACAGTTGTACGGTGGATTTCCCTACTTATAGCTAGACATCTGTGTTTGGGGGCCCACTACAGTTCTCGTGATTTTTGAAACAGGTTGGAATTTTAGTTATATTTTAGCTGTTAAAACTAACCACTTCTGCTTTGAAAAAAAAAAAATCTAACCAAAGACAATCAGAAACGCCATGATTACGTGTTTTTTGTATGTCATCATTACCCTTTTTTTTACATTAACTGGGACCTCTTGGTTGAGAATCAGAGTTTGTTTTTGTTTTTCCATTTGTTTTTCTACCAGACGTGTGGATTGTATATTATTGTAAATTATTTTTATATAAAAAATTAGACAATATGTTAAATATGTCCCACTATGTTAACATTTGTGATTATACCGTATTCCATTTTTTTCTGTGCTACTGTGTGAAAAGAAAAAAAAACATTTCCATAAAAAAGATTAAACAACATTTTATGCATGCATTAAAAATGAATAAAAAGTTTTGAAAGATAACGAGGCTCTATTTGGCGATCCTGTGAAATGATCAATCAAAGCACTTAGCTGTCCATTTTTTGTGTTTGCTCATTTTTGCATTAATAACATTTCCAACCGTGTGCAGGAAACCCTGTGAAATCTGCTACGAAGTCCTATTAATTAGGCACAAGAAACGCTGACATTTTATAACAAGGCATTTTACTGGAGATTGAGGACTAATAAAGGTCCTTATTACATTTAACGCATCATATTGTATCAGGGACAGCGTCCAAAGCTTGAAAATTAATTAACTCATTTTAATTTCCCTCACCCCCAATTCTGCTATTAAAATCACTGTTTTATTAAAAAACCCATATCTGCGTTTGGGCATATAATGAGTTTAGAAAGGAGAATTTTATCTACTTCTTTAATGACTTATCATTGCATAAAGTATGTTCCCTTAATTTAACTAAGCTCATAAAAATTCTGACATGGTACTAAACGTATTTCCTTAACAAATAGATGAAAAAAATCAATCTGGTTAAGTTCAAGCACCGGCATTTCAGGTAGCTGTGTGAGGCGGTTGCCTCGCTTACCAACCTGGTTGTTGGTTTGGGGTTATGGTAAGCAAGCAGGCCTGTTTGGTAGCCTCGCTCAACAACCTGGTTGTTGGTTTGGGGTTATGGTAAGCAAGCAGGCCTGTTTGGTAGTCTCACTATCCAACCTCGTCGTTGGCTTAGGTTCAGGCCAAGTTTCACCAAGTTTTATCGCAAGGCGACAATGAGTAGAAACCTTTTAGCGGAGGTGATGTCTAGACGAGGCCCAAATCAAAAATTAAGGTCAGAGCTGCCGGCATATCTATGTCTATAGTCTGCGTTATAGGCGCCATGAAGCCTCTACACTCTGAAATATGAAGGCGACACCAAAAAGCTTACTTTAACGTGGGTGTGTTAGTGGCCACGAAGGCCCTGTTGCTCTTGTGCCGTTTATTCCACAATTCTAGCGTTCTCGCCATTGGCCGTGTCCAGGCCATGATATCAGACGGGGCGTTAAACGGTGAGCGGAATGGAAGCGCACACGCAAGCCGACGGAATGGCGGCGCTAACGGGCTTAACTTGTACTGCACGGTTCTGCCGTCAAGTTGAATTTCCCTCAGTGTGTTTTTTTTAATCTTTTTAAAGGAGGCCAGGGTAAACTGATAAACGGCCGTCTCTCTTTGTTCCCATCATGGCTGTGCGTAATCACCGCTTGTCAGATCTGTGCTTGGGGTGACGTGCATCTGAGGGTAATTCCTTTGGCACTCCAAACTTAACCGTATATATATAATATATATATTTTTCTAATTTAATTCTGCAGTCCATAATTTTTACATCTACTGTATAAAGACAGCTTTCAGAGGCATAACCAGCATACAAGCACACAGGACACCTTAATCTGAGTTTTCAATTGTATCTAGAATTTGTATATAGAAGTTCCTTTTGGAGTTTAGGTCCTGTAATTCTTTAGGAGTACCATTCTGGAGAACACTTGTATCCATGGCAACAGAAAGCCTGAATCGACACTGGTCCAAAATTGAAACATCCACTTTGATCTCAGTCTATGAACTTAGATCACAGGACAGGAATTTTCTATGAATTTTTTTTGTTTGTTATTTGTTTGAACGCTTTCTTGTCTGTCAGTTTAGCACGCCAATCTCGCTTGGCTTTTGTCTTACTTTATCCCCTCTCTAAAATGCATTTCTGCTCATGTCCGTACTTAGTGCAGGTCATTATTTTGAGTGACAGATGGTAACAAGGGAACTTCTCCCATTGTTTCTCCTATTGCCTTTGAGTATGCTGAAGGGCAGAGCCTTTGCGTCAGTCACCTGTAAGTATTACCTGTGACCGAGGATCTTCTGTGCCTCACGTTACACCATCTTCCCATAGCATGGAGACATCTTGGTTGAGAATAACATCTTGGTTAACGCAGCCACTGAAGTCTCTCTCATTTATGTTCAAAAATATAGATTGTATCAATACTACCAAACAAGAAGAAACCGTTCAGCATTAGAGCTTATTTGGGTAGGACCGTGGTATAACATTTATATCTATTTATTTCAAATTAACAAGGTTGAATAGAACAGTCATTAGAGACTCCCAGTGTGTATTTTCTCATAATTCTTTCATAATTCACACTGTAAAAATAATATAAAAAACAACTGTAAATGAAATGGGCAGTAGACCAAGAAAACTGAATAAGGTTAGAGGTTTTCACAGCAAGTCTCTTAGGCCGTTTCACGTTTGGAAAAAAAACTAACAAACAACAACAAAAATGATGGAGAATGGAGCAATGGAGATACAATCCTTGCCCATTTGCATGACGGAGCTTCCCCCCTCCCCCACCTCCAGTTTTGGGTCATAAA
>JAOVYW010035038.1:0-28116 GCA_025775045.1 Hiodon tergisus | reverse complement strand
ATATATAAATAAGAAATATTTTTGAAAAACATATTTTCATCTGTACTACTTATTTGGAGATAAAGTGCCCCACAACATATATAAATGTTGGATTTTAAAATTCCATTAATTCTAAAGAATAAATAAAAAAGTATGGAACGCTTTGTTCACAAAGAATCTGGTTCTCAAAAACCGTCCTCAGGAAAAGCATACCCCAATCATTATGCTAGCCTTGTCACCATGGGTACTGGATCATTAGCACATTATGCTAATATTGTATTCATTTTAATAATCAAAACGGGTTGCATCTGAAATAAACAAAATATAATGTTACATAATAACCTCTTTCAGTGTTTGCCTTTTTAATCTGCATCATTTCATTGTTCATTTAAGAAGAAGAAAAAGTGCAAACCCCATCAAGGCATTTATCTTTTTTATGTTTTCTGTTGGTGAAACCAAGAATTGAAACTAAAGGCCTCCGGCTACCATAACCTGAGATATAACTTTTAGAATTTATTTTGTGCATTTTATTATTGAATTAGACGCAAGAGTAATATTAACCCTTGCCAAAAGAATTTGGGCTCTAGATTATAGTAACAGGAACTGCTGGAGAAACTCCTTTTCTGGAACACAGAAATTGACCTTATCTGCTAACTTTCTTTTATTTTAGTTTTAATTTAAAATTAAGGGATACTGACAGCAAATCATAACCTGAGACATAGCTACTAGAATTTGAACTGTAATCATAATATTTCTCCAAGTGGTGATTTTCGATTGTGCATTGAATTAGATACAAGAGTAATATGAGGCCTTGCCAAGAGAATTCGGACTCTGTAGTATGATTTATGGATCTTAAAGAGAAACAATCTAATCTCCTAAATTTATTTTATTTTAGTTTCCAAATATGGGCAATTATTTGTATATTTATTGTGTATATTTGTAGATGCAGTTTTTTAAAAATCTATTAAACATGATCCATTAAAACATTAATAATAATAATATTGTGATGTATAATGTATTTAATTAAACAAAAACTAATTATTAGACATTACAATTATATTTAAGAGTCCTAACGTTATATTCAAAGTTAATTAACTAAGCATTCTACATGTAGAGATTTAAATGTGAATGATCATTTTGATCAATAATCAGCTGAATTTATACATCAAGGTAAATATTGTTTGTATTTAGTATTTCACGTTAGATTATTTAAGCTTCTGTTCACTTCTAATGCAAAAAGAAAATCTGTGGAGTGGCATACGCATCACCTGTCTTTTATTGAAGCATATGTGTGGAGATTTAAAAAAACACACAGACACACACAGGCCCACCCTGCTGAAGCAGCAAAGCAGGGACAGCTTCACAATTCCTTTATACACCTGGGAACAATTAACTGGGCCGCTTCTTTGGCCCTGGTTTAATCAAATTGAAATTGCATGGCTTTTCTGATCTTTTACTTTTTTAAATTAGGGAAGTTAGACATTAGATTTACCAAACAGGATTCAAACAAATTTAATTTTTAAGCGCAAAGAATGCTTGTTGTCTCGGAATGTGCCCTGAACCTGCCCTGGTGGATCAGAACCAGGAAGCACAGGATTAAATTTTTAGAAAAAAATAACGTTATCCTTATTGGTAAACCAAGGCACAGTTCCCATGGCGCATTATGAGAGAAAGGTATGCAGGAGCTTATGGGTTATATAGTCTGAGCCTTTTGCTGAGTTTTTGCTTTGCAAAGCCTAAAAAGCTATTCCTTTTTAAAATACATTGAAATTTTCTTCTGAAATGTGAAGAGATACACGTGAATCTGGGTGATGAGGACCCACGAATATTAGATTTTCTGGAGTTCACAATTCTCATGGTTTCCCAGATGCCACACTCCAGTATTCTTAGCTTAAGTGCTTAATTCTAGCTGTTAACCACAAAATGTGAATAAAGCTCGCAATTCAGTTATTAATTGGACCGTAGTCCCTCCTAGACAGGTTGGGTTATGGTTAGACACAGAGTAGAGAAAGGGCCCAGCTTAATTGAATGTGTCCTCCCCTTAAACAGCATATGTCAGGACAATCAAAGCACTGTCAGGCCAAAGTCAAGGACACTCCGTGTCAGCCTCAGAGCACAATCACTGCGAGAAGCCTTGTGCTTTTGGTCCAGCCCCACAAGAGGAGTCAATATGTTCACAAGGTCAGTATTGAAATCTGCTGTGAATTTACAATGGAGCTTAAAAAACAAAAACAAAACCGTACCACTAATGGTTACATTTTTTATGAAATTCCAGTGGAATCCTATCCGATAGGGACACCACAAGCAGCAATAATGGCCACTGGAATCGCAAAGAATTTTTGGGGCAATATTTACAGGTTGAGGCAAATTTCAAAACAATTTTCCTGTCAGGGTCCATTCATCACGAAGGAAATGTAATGCAGATAACCTCACATGTGTAAGCCACACATCCACATTTATTGGGAAGGAAGGCTTCTGATAAGACTGCGACATAATTGCTGCCATATCCACCAAGGAGCAGAAAAAAAATTATTCTCACAACAAATTTTAATGTGTGTTATGAAGACAAATGGCCTCCATCCCAAAATCACTCCCAAGCCCAGCCTCCATGCCTACCCCCCTGGACACACACGACTACCACCAAGATTTGCTACATTCTATGACTTGTTTCCTCTAAATAAAGAAGCTATAAACAATATACACATGTAAGCACGCAGTAATTACATAATAAGTACCATATAACTTTCTGTGTAAGTACACATTGTATCAAAGCAACTAATGTCAAGCATAAGTTTGTGGTTTATGCAGTAATATATTATAATTTTAAGCCACCGCCTACTCTTAACCATTAACCAAACTCAAGCCAAACTAGACTCTTTATATTCTTGAAAAAGGTGGCCAATCATTTTGCTTGCACAGGCTGCCTATGCTATGGCAGTATTAAATGTAGTTCACATGCTGTGTTTGAATCCAGGTAGCTTGTAAAACAGAGCAGCGTAAAACACGCTCTTAAGCAACAATCTCGGTCAGACAGTAGTGCGGCGCACACAATGATCCTCCTTCATGCTCAATCAACGGACCAAGCAACCCGGAAATTCATTCCACTTCTAAAACCATTGTTTATCCCAGCAGAAAACAGAACCATCTGCTGGGAGAACAGGTACCTTTACCAGGGACCCTGACAGCCCAGGCTGTTTACGCCCACACATTTTTCAGCCCTGCATCCCCAGCCCGTGGCTATGCAATAATAATATTGCTTATTGCTTCCACAATCTCACTTTACATTCACTGGAAATTAATTTTTCCCACTCTGTCTCATGTAACCTGCACTCAAGGCTGAACAGAGGCACGTCTGAGTCTGTTTACGTGATCAATAAAAACTGTGAAAGGAAAGAGAGCGGGAGCACACTCACGGTTAATGCAGACATTGGACATCCCTTTAAGTGTCTGCCAACTCTGGGTCCTGTCTTTTCTTCTTTCAACCCCCCCGTGTTATTCTTGGAGATCTCGGGCGATCGCGTATAACAGGCACATTGCTTCAGGCTGAATGGCAAGCCGTATGCCTTTCACACCTGAGTAGTTAATCGTCATGGCCGCATGACCCTTGTTAGTCATCCTAACAAAACAAGACAGTCTACGCTTAAAATGATTGAAAGGCATATACTTTCTAAAGAGTAAAAGCCAAATAAATAATTGAAGAGGTATCTGCAGACGGCAAAACTTTACGCACCCTAAATGTGTGACATGCAAGGTGGGGAACTTTTCAGCTTACAAGAATATTGTGCATATTAATAAAGTTTCACCACATCTTTGCATTACACATTAAGAAAGGATTAGGTAATTCTGGACACAAAAATACAAAAAAAAAGTAAAAAATCTAAACAAAACTGTTTGTTTTCCCTACCTTGAATGGTATTTTGTTTGTTTGAAGAAGGTAATGTAATAATGTAAAAAAAAAAAATTTAAGAAATGTCAAAACGAGAATACTGCAAATGTTCAAATGAATGCATGAGATGCATGCATTTTAAAGATTTCTGCATTAAACTGGTGGATTTGAGACTTTCACATAAAAGTGAAAATATCAAATGCAGCAGGACACAAAAAGTCTGCACAATCTAATTACCGGGTAGGCCTTAACGCTGCAAGCTGTGGATGTGAGTCAACCGGCAATTATGGTCACAGGTGTAAAGGGGAATGCATTTTTACAACCAGCGACCGTGCATGAAACATCAATTTTCTTAATATAACTGTTAAAGAGAAATGATACATATATTAATCATCAGCTGTAGCGTGACTTTACGCTGCAGCTATATGAAAGTAATTAAAAATGTCGCGCAATGCTTTATTTCAGGAACAAACACATGAGACTGATGCCTCATTGGAATATTCCCCATTAGAATATGAACATCTACCTCTGAATCACTCTGTAGATTCAGTTTTATTTGTTTTCGGTGGGGTTTAACTTTGTTTGTTGCTGGACCGCATGGGTTGGGAGATTGCCCAGTTCTAGGGACCGACAGCAGGACAGGAGTGTGCGGTAAGAGGGCTAAAACGCTGTCACTCACTAGTGATACTATAAAGGATGGGAGCCTTATCTATTGTTATTCTGTAACCACAGATAATGGAATGAAACCTTTCTGCCTGAATAATGGAGCATTTCTGCAAATGGATGAAACCGAGGACATTAAAAAGTTTCTCCTTCTTACTTTCTCACTGCCACGCTTAGCGCTGATATTTTCCACTGGACCATTTCCCAGGAAGTCCAAAAGCTAAAAGATAAAATGCACGCTGCTGTTCTGCAACATTTGGTAACCAAAACCATGAAAACTACAATATAAAAATCCAAGATAGGGTGAATATAAAATCAAAAGCCTGTTGGGTTCACCTGGACCCATTTTTTACCTGGAAGGCGGTGCTGTATTTTTTTCAATTTCCACTCACCACCGCCCTGACTAGCTACCCATGGCTTTATGCAAAAAACGTTACAATTATGAACCTGGCTTTAGAATTTTATTTGATATCCTTGTTCTTCAGATATGGGACACCATGTCACTTCTTCATTATTTGCGATTAAAACGCATACAATTAATTTCTTATATTTGTAATGCACAACTTTCCGTGCAAAGACCACCCAGGTCAGATCACTGAGAGCAAGATATAGTGAGTGGCTGTAAAACTGAATTTCATAAGCAATGTTTTCAGACACAAAGTAATTGTGCCTAAAATGCCACAAAAACAACATTCTAATGTCTGCAACTGAAATGTTTTTAAAGAACACTGTCTTCTGCGAACGCTTCCCTCCGCATTTAAGCAGGCGCCTTTTACGAGACCAGTAAAAAAAGAAATTGGCTAATCCAAATAAAATTGTTTTGTATGCACACCATTTGCTACTATTTTCCTGGATTTACATGGGGCTACTTTACTTTCCCCCACACTGACTATATGGGAGGGCCATACAACGATTGCAATTTGTAAAACTGTCCTTCATGGAGAACACATAAATCACCTCTCCCTTGTTTTCTTTTACCTGTCTCCCCTGCTGAGGGCTTTTAGATTACCACACAGAAAGAGGGAACTGGAGGTTGAGTCTGTTTATTTGACCAATTCTACATTAAAGGTCAGATTGGAGCAACTTCGGGGTTTCTGTTTCAGAGTCAAGCTGACATCCCATCTGCATCTTTATTTAGTTCCTCCACAGCTGAATGTGGTCTGGGACTATTCATTTTTACATCCAAACTACTGCTTGTCATTTTGTCCTGGGATAAACAATGAAACGCAAAGTTCTGGAAATTTTAATGTTTTCAGTCATTGCTCAGTGACTGGGCAGTATAAAACTGCAATGATAGCAGGATTTTTAAATAGTGCTTCGATATTCTTCAATAAAGGGTGGCTGGATGTAAAGAAGCAATATATCTTGGCTTGGCAAAACAAAATAAATGATTGTCACGGGTCCAGGTGATCAGCCATCCTTGCGATTCACCCACCAGGCCACGCAGAGCTAGGTAAGGGATAATGTAAGTCTAATACAGCCTGGTAATATAGTAATGTACAAGTAATTGAACAAAATTAAACAAATGACAATGAGAACATGAACACCGACAGCCATGCTTCCAACAGCTGTACAACTCTGCCATGGATGGTTAAGCCCCCCTCTGGATGACAACCCCCTCCGAGCTGGCTCTCCTCGCTGGGCCTGGTGGCTCTCCTTACTGGTCCAGGTGGCTCTCCTCACTGGGCCTGGTGGCTCTCCTCACTGGGCTTGGTGGCTCTCCTCACTGGGCCTGGTGGCTCTCCTCACTGGGCTTGGTGGCTCTCCTCGCTGGGCCTGTTGGCTTTCCTCACTGGGCCTGGTGGCTCTCCTCACTGGGCTTGGTGGCTCTCCTCACTGGGCCTGTTGGCTCTCCTCACTGGGCTTGGCGACACCGGGTCCAAGCTCAGGAGGAGAACTATGGGCTGCAGCGACTGCCCCCAAAAGTGATACTCACACAATATGTGTCACACTTTTTGTCTGCACCGCACACCCTTAGGAGGGACATTACGTTGCATTGCTGGAATTCCACTGCCTCCCACACCACCCACCCAGTGCCCGGAAAAAATTGGATATCTGCTTGCAATAGACGGTGATAGTACAAAGTACCATTTAATTGTACCAGATTACCTGCACTTTGTGCGGATTTTTTAGGCAAACATTCAGAGCAGATTACTGCTGGGACAAGGAAACGCTGCAGCGAGTCGAGCAGAGATCTGCCTCAGTAGGCAGTATGCGTACCATTGCGACTCCAGAGATACGACCAGGAGCCAGGAACAAGCGATATTCACGTCAGTGTCAGCCAAGTCAGATAAGCAAAGAACAACTGTGGCCAGTAACTGGACGTGATTGAGACATGACGTGCAGTAGGGAAACGCCTACGTCAACCGGCGTTTGGAGGAAACGGTTACGTGTTGCAGTGGGAAAGCAACTGCCAATAGAAAAGTTTATTTTATCTTTTTATCTTTGTATGTGAGAGTGTCCTCACAATGAAGGGTGTTTAGCTCTCTAACCAGAGATGATACTGAGGGGTTCAGCATAGGACCAATGCTCAAGAGGTGGATGTGGGTAGGTTCAAATGGGAACTGTTAATTGTCTTTTAATGAAATTTTGTATTGACTCAAATTTGTTGTATTTTTATACAAACGTTTTTAATTCCTTGGCGTCTGTGTGTGTGTTGTGAGGGAAACAAGTTGGCGTAGATGCATGAAAGACATTACAACACAAAAGAAACAGGAGCCTTGGCTTCACTACCCCCCCTCCCTGCGGTTGCCGTCCCTCTCCGATCACAAGGACAAGCCTGGTCACCGTCACTTCCCTGTCTGTCCCGCCTGTTTAAAGCTACAGCTGGGGCAAATTACACAATAGCCTGCTGAACTGCTCCAGCTGAGACCAGTCGTGCAACTAAGGATGGAGGCAAACGGTGCTTTCAATCCCCAGTTTTTTGGGATATTTTTCACAGAACATGAATGGCATATCTCTGGGTCTGCCTGGAAATATTAAACTCAGAAATTTGATTTATCCTGAAATGCAGCATGCCAGACCCGGAAGGAATGAAGCATATTAAAGGAAAAGATTGACAAGGGAAATACTCAAATGATAAGTCCAAAATTTAACAAAGTCTGTGTTGGAATGCTCCTGAGAAAATAGTTATCAATTATAATTACCCCTCTCCGTCACTTTCTTTCACATGCAATCTCTCACTCACTGGACGTCTCCTAATTCAAATCAGGAGCTGGAGAAAGGACTTGTTGGAATGCAGCACAACCATTAGAATCCATTACAAGTTATCTCCATTGACATTGTGGGAACACATTTTTATCATTATTCTTATTTAAGAGACACCCTAACCTAGGAAAAACAAAGAAATCTTCAAGATACTGTGCCAAAAATTTGACAAAAAGCCGACAACACCCACAGCAACCGTGGGTGTGATTCGTTTCATCTTCAAGTTCCTTATTCCCTCAATCTGAACAGAAACGGCTCCCAGTGCGGTTGCTATGGATAACTTGATGATGGTAAAGAGATTCTTATCAGAATGATGTATCTTTATTTTAATGGCTCACGGTGAGCTGATTGCTTCCACTTTAGTGTGTTTACTGCTGCAAGTGTGATACAGTCATTGTCTACATCAATCTCTGAATATATCCTCCACTGATCATATCTTATATATTTCAATATTTTCGTCTCGATTGTGTCTTTTTAAAGTAGTTTGACGATTATGTATACATTGTATGCTATGTAAAGGGCGACTATCCCTTCAGAACATCAGCTGGCATGTATGTAAATGAGGTGGTGGATTGTAAGGGAAGTACCTCTGTGTAGAGAAATAATAAATGGGCACCTTGTAGCAAGAGACAACCTTGTGACTTCGACTCCAGTGGACGCCTCGCTAACACGCTTTCGGCATGTAACAACTGTTTTTTCCGATAGCTACAAAGCACTCAGCCTTCCCACGAAGGCTGACATTCTACACATGTCAGAATTATTACTATCCATGTCCTGACCCTATCAGTCAGAGTATGTCTGCAAGAGATGGGA
Organism: Hiodon tergisus; assembly: GCA_025775045.1. Lineage (NCBI taxonomy): Eukaryota > Metazoa > Chordata > Actinopteri > Hiodontiformes > Hiodontidae > Hiodon > Hiodon tergisus. The sequence continues at coordinate 19,568 of JAOVYW010035038.1, read as the reverse complement.
GACTGTTAGGTGGTTTAACGCTTTCAGACTGTCAGGCTCCAGTTTGAAACCTTTTCCTGATTCATGTCCAGTAAGAGAGCCCAGAATCCCCCTTATCGTCAGACAGTTCTGTGCAGGCTTTGAACAGCATCAAGATATCATTCAAGAAAAACATCTTGAGACTTCACAATTGAACAAAACATAGGAAAAAGAAAAAAACCTACAGTGAACATCAACAATAACGTGGTTTATGACAATGGATGAAAATTAAAATGCTAAATGATCTTACTGAGCTGTTGCTCCTGCAGTGCATTTTTTGGTGCTTTCTTCATTCATGGGTCATAAGGAATTGTTTTATAAAGCATCTGACAACTCAGTGTTCTCTTGATAGTGAGCACTGCTACTAAATTAAAATGTCTAACAGGAATCACTAGTCAACTTTGACCAAATATGGATTGAGAAAGCAACATGCCATTCCCCACAGGGGACAGCCATCACAGAAAATATTATTGTCTTTCATGATTGCAAAGATCAACCTCCTGATTTTAATCAATCATGCTATCTCTTTGCCTCAAGAATAAATTAATTAGCTACCCATCAGCTGTGTAAGAAAAGGCCATTCCTCACATTTTTACAGCTGATATGGCACAACAGATATTTGCCCGTCAGCAGGGCTGCAAGGCACAGATTTTATGATCATTTGGAGACCTGGTTACTGGCGTGGCGCTCAGGAAATGCTAATATTATGGTGAACGGGGATCCGAGGTGGCGCTTGCACATACGTTGTTCCACAGCTGGCTTCCAGACTCACATTAGCTTGAGAGCAGTAAATTATAGTAACGCATGTTGTGACATCCCGGTGTATTGTCAGCCCTGCAAATGCATACATTGATGCTAAGCTAAAATTCCAACCGGAGCACTGCTAACATGCTATGCCATAGAAGTACAGCCTGCAGGCCCCGCCGACGGCCATGTCTTCACACTGCTTGACGCTGAGAGTCGGGCAAAACGTCAGGTTGCATCAAAGGCTTGGCTTGAGCTTAACTAAAAGAACAAAGTCCCACAGGCACACTTTGAGGTGCGGATACAATTTCCAAGCCAGCGGGCAAACAGGGGAAAAATTGCTCAGGCTGCGTTGGCTATTGCCCTCTTGTGTATTCTGCCTTTGAAAGGCATCAGCACGCAGCTAAGTAGCGTAAGATGAAAAGAGGTAAGGAAATCCACCATCTCCCCCACAGGGACAAATCGCGCAGAAATGTCGACGCAGGCACTTTACTGTGAGTTCATACGCCAAAGCGAAAGGAGTGCTTTTGAAAATAGGACACCTGAATCCTTCCCTCGAGGGAACTAAACCACATACTTGTATAAATCAGCGGAGATTGGTCTGTTCATTCATTGACCTTGTTTCACCTTTTTCACATGTGACATTCAGTCATTTTAAGGTGAAACAGAGCTTTATCAATTTCCTTGTAATTTGTTAGCGCTGCTGCAAAAACAAAGGTTTTTCAAACTGCACTAATTAAACTGCTTAATTTATATTGGCAGTCGTTAAGTCTTCGGTTTAATGTTTGCTTTAATGACAACCTACGCCAGTGAACTTTAATGATAAATATGACAAATTTTCTTTTTCAAGTATGATATCAGTATGACTTATTCCCTTGACTCCTTTCCTTTTAGATTGCCATGTCATGGAGCAGAAATCACATGTATAATTTAGATGGTTTCATGAAAGACATGGTAAAAAAAATGTAATTTATGTCTGACAATCAAGCCAGCCGCATGTGAGGTATTTGGTTGAGAGATGAAACTTGATAAAAAAGCTCTGCGTGATTTATATTAAGCAACTGTTCCCTAAGCCAAATACCTGAGGGAAAACCTGTATCCCTATTAACTCTGATCCCAGACCTGCAAGACACAACCTGAAAGGGAATCTCGCTCCCTTTTTCACAAGGGCGCACCTAACAGCACTGAGCTTTCCTGTCCTTCCCACATGCATGAGCATCCAGAAGAGCGAAGGGTAAAAAAACCACATGCCCAGAGAGGTGGACCCTGGCTAGACGTAACCCCTGCTGTCTGTATGAGGAAGAGACGCAGACATCCGTCAAGCCGGTGAAGCTGGAGAGAAATGAGATGGATCAAAAATAAATCAAAACAACAAATTCAATGAAACGCCGCGGGGGGGTTAAGATTGCGTCTCGAATACCTGTATTAATAACTTTTCGTGCCGCACACGGCATTTCTTTAGACGTTGCCAAAACCAAGATCAAAAAGAGCACAATATTCTAGTTGTCACACCCTGCCCATCGAGATAGATCTACAGTGGCTTGGCAATTGGAATAAAAGCCAAGAACAGAAGCCTGGAAGTGTTGGCTCCAGCGACAGTGACGAAAGGAGTAAACCAAAAAAAAGCCCTAAAAAACAGCAGCGCATGATACATCGGTCAATATCCAGGAAATATTTCACATTTAATGTTCTTGCCTTTCAAGGAGATGCCCATTTTGTTGAAAAGCCATGCTGTGGTGAGCGTAGGTGTGCAGTCTGTTCCCCATGTGGTAGAGACTCGTGGGGTATCTCAGAGCACATCACTTTTTTTCCACATACATTTTTTTCTGCTTTTTACATAAAAAGCAAAACGAGTTTGTCTGTTATTATGGAATGATTAGCTTCATTACTGTTATTGTGGGCCGCCCGACTGAGTTGGACTGAGTGAGAGAGCCGACCAGGATGTCCCTGGCAACGCTGTGTATGTTCTTTACCATCCATTAATGCGAACCAAGAGCTCAACCTTTTAAAAGCAGGTCGTGAAGTCCTTTTTCAAGAAATGTTAACCTTGTAACCGACAGATTATGTGGTCACTCTTGCCCTACCCAGCAGATTCCTGGTAAACAACACTGCCTCAAACCTAGCTCACTGCCAAACCCACATACAACTGTAAAATCTTGGGGGAGAAATGCGCAAATTGCATCTTCTGGCCGGAAAATAGCAGGAGTTTTTTCTCTAGGAATGTTATCTTCGAATTACAGGTTTGTGTTTAAAAAAAAAAAAATCGCTTTCCAGATCTCATAATCATAGGCTAACCGCGTTTTAGCCCAGCACATCCACACCAAACGTCTGAATCGTGTGCATGAATCCAGCCAGAGTTATACTACACAGATTTTATTATGTTTTGTTGGAAGCAGTGTGTTCGTGGGTATGAATACAACTAAAAGTATTTTAATGCAAAATTATTAGAATGTTTACTTTTAAGCAATGTAATGTGAAAATTAATAGCCAACTAAAAATGTTTTTATGCACAGACTCAAAAACTATTTGTAGGGAGCAGTGCTGTTTGAATTGTGTGCACACAGATTTTTGAATATTTGTATACACATTAAATTTTTGATATTTCAGACGTGGGAAGTACATTTATAAGCAGGTTTGTTTAACTATAATTGATAAATGGATTAAATGTTCATACTCACCAGTCTTGTCTTTTTAAGGCATTTCTTGAAGTGCAGGTACCATATTTAAAAAGAACCAAGTGAAACAAGTTATACAACTTCACATATTGAACTGAAATTACATTACATCAGTACGTTGTTGATGTAAGAATCCCAGCTTGGAATGGAACTTGCAGTGAGAACTTTCAGGTAAAACAACGATTTATTTGACAATCTGCAATAATATGGAAAGACAAGCAATAACTGAGTGGGAAACAAGAAAACCTTGTATCCCATAAGCAAGTCCTCAGCAATATGACTGAATCCCTGTTGGCTTGCTACATTAGTGGAGCATTAAACTTAAATTGTTTAACATCCCGATGATTTAGAAGTTGACTTGATCAAGATGTCTTTGTTCAATCAGTGGGTGCAAATCCCTTTTGGCCAGCTATCTTAGTGGGGCAAACTTCAAAGGACTCGGGAAGATTTATGTTCTGTATTTAGGAGGCATCCAAGAACAATGGGGCTGAGATAAACCTTTGCAAGACCTGTCTCCTTACATAATATTACATCTTACTATATCAGTGATTATCATTATAGACAATTATCTCAGGTTCTTAAGATTACCACTGACCTTACCAAGTGACAATAAACATTTTTTTTTTTTTTTACTTGAAGATAGTGCATTCCATAACCTCAGGGCCGACAGGTAAATCATCATGTCAAAGGTTAATGTCACTTTGACTGGTACTTTATCTAGCAAACACAACATTTGATAATTAGCTGAGCTGGTAATGTTGAATCGTGTATTTAAACGTAGTTATGGTCTTCATGACCACGTCAGAATAAAACGAATCGGATGATCATATCACTGCCAACAACAAGCCCAAACCATTTTGTTCTTTTCTGAAGTGATTCCCCAGGGCAGAATCATGGCATAGTCAGCTGACCTGTGAGTGCTTAACTGTCATAGGACCCAACGCAATTACCCTGTCATTGTGAGGTCTTCCACACTCCTGTCTCACTGGGGAGAAAGAATTTGAGGGGACTGGCTCTGTTCGTTTTCAATTACATATAGAATGTTTAACCAAAATGCCTGAGTAGAGTCTGACCACAGTTTTCCCCCAATAGAATGTGTTTATACTCCTCAGAAAGAACTTGTTTTGCTAATTTATTGAATTCATTAGAATTTATTTTGATTGAGGAAAATCAAGCAAAATTATGTTGGGAGAGGTTTCACATTTTGCATACTCGTGATTATCCTGATTTCCAACAAAAATTCGAGGAATACGTTGCTCAGAGTCTAGACAAGCAATTGGTTGGACAAATAATTGAAAACGGATTAACGTGGATCACAATGGCTTAAAAATGTTCTCGATTTCCCATGAAACTCAGATAATATAAACATTTATTCACAAAACATACATTCGTTCCACTGTCACCTGCATCTATTGTCAGCGTCAGTATCGTTATAGTTTCACAGAAGCACAGGGACAGAAGCTCAACCCTGACATAACCCCTAAATCTAGGCCCAGAGGAAGGAACAGGGTTACAGGTCTAAGTTGCCTCAGAGTTTATATTCAGCTATAGGAAGGGAGAACATTATGTTTAGTAGTGAAGATGCTTCCACAGCGGTTGACTTGGTGGTGTTTAGGACCAAGGTTGGCCCTCCAGCCAACATAACATTTATTTGAACGAGAACTTCGGAAACCAAAGCACTTTTCCTGGCCAAGATGATCAACTTTATAGAAATAGTGTTAAATTTGATATATTGACCTTTTTTCCTGTGTGTTTCTATTCAATTTGTTCTAGAGGCTTAACATAGCAGATGCTAATCATTTTTTTTTATTACCAGTACTATTCTATTAGCATGACAGCAGAGGGCAGCCCTGGAAATGTGGTCCGGTACAATTGGTGATATCGGTTACATTTGAGATATTTATCTGACTTAGCATGTTAAAGATAAATGATTATTCTAGATTCGTTTGACATTGAGGGTGTGAATGTTCCACGTCTGCCAAAAAATAATTTGATTCATTTCTCCATTCAGTTCTGCAGTCAAGTGAGATCCACTTTGGGTTTTGGGCATGTTATCAGTGAAATTAAAGTAGTTTAAGTTGGCATTGTAGTAAACATTCCAGCAAAGCCGCCAAGCTTTATTTGACTTCCAATTATCGGGGGCCTCTTACTCTGTAATATTTCATGGATTTATTTTCCACCGATAATAAACTAATTTACACTGACAATAAATGCACTGAAAACAGCAGAAGTAACAATTTTCATTGAACGACATCCTGGTTCCACCCCCCTGTAAAACTGGTGTGTCCAAGATCGTGAGTAGAATGGTATGTAGTATTTATTTGCCTGGCTCAGCGCGTCTGTGAGGGTATGTGTGAGGTATGGAGAGGCGTGGCCGCATCCCCACCAGGCTGAGAAGATCAATGGCAGCACTCAGTGTTCACCCACAACTGTTACTGTGCACAGGTAACGCTGGAACATATATGTGTCCATTCCACGCAATGCAAGCTCTGGAAAACCTTTTAATTGGAACCAAATTTAAATAACATTAACATGTATACAATTGTATGTCTTGTATGTCTTATAAATGCAGTTTTAGAAGTTGACACAACCAGAAACCAAAACAAGGCATTAGTGCATAATTCTCTTAAGCTGGGCAAACAGAAACAAGATCTTACATGCCCCTTTTTTTTAATCAATGCCAACCTCTCCATTCAAAAGACGAGGGATTGGATGTTGCCAATTGCAATATGAACTGACCCCAAAAGCAGAAATCTAAGCAAAGCGTGTCTGTTATATGTCGTATTGAAAAAACATTGGAGGAAAGGGGGGGAAAATAAACCCAGCTGTCTGTCTTTTCACAAAAAAATATTAATCTAGCGTCGCTAATTTGAAATGCGTCATGAGAACCTGGACTTACTAACTACTGTTTTACAGCAGTGTATAAACAATGACTTTGCATTCTGGGTAGTGGTTACACACTATGTATTTTAGCCAATAGTCTATTTACTATAAAATGTGAAAAAGTAACAGTGAAGTTATTTCCACAACGAAAAATGCTTTCTGTCAAAGAACAGATTGTCATAAAAGGTGAACTACTTCCACTTAAAATGCCATTTAAACCAACTGTATTTTTCACAGAACCGCAAGAAAAAGGAGGTGAGGGGCAGACCTTACAGGAGTCCATCTGATAAACAGTACTTTTCGGAACGGGCCCCGTATTCATTGCTCGGAAAGCCAAACGTGTTAACACTGCGAAAGATAAGGAGCTGTTTATTTACAGCTGTGTCCCACCAGCTCTCCCTTCGTGCAGCGGAGGAGGAGACCTCTCGTGCCTCCCTCTAGGGTACAGCCAGGCCTTAATCATATAAGTCTTCTACAGACAAGGTGTTACACTAAATCAGAAATGCTTTGCTGGTGATGCCGATCGGCGGTTGCAGGATCGCGACTGAGGGCTCCTCCAAACACCAGCATCAGCGTTCCAGGATTGTGCATTGTGCCGAGGGAGGTCTTACACTGAAGACCAGAGCACTGCCGGGTCCAAGCCTTTTTAAAAGCATTGACCAAAGCAGGACAGGGGGTCCTGAGGACCAGGATTGGGACAGGCTGGGTTACATTGACATCTGATGGAGCCTCCTGAGCCCTGCCCAAGCAATTCTGATTTGCAGTTTAGCACCTGGATGAAGTTTTTTGCCAAGGGTGACAGAGAGTTGGGAGCACTGGAGTTTCCAGAGCGCCCCCTGGGGTTTCCTCACCCATGTGCCCACAGGTCTGCATGACCGTCAGTACCAGTGTGCCTCTCTGATTATTACAAAAGACGATATTGAAAAAAATTATTTATGGTAATTTCACAAAATAAATGCATTTAGATAATGTTTAGATAATTCCGTTATGCATTTCTGTGGTATTTTGTCCTTATACTTTTGATGTAACAGATCTTTAAAAAATTTTTTTTTTCCTATACTCTGTTTAGATGGGTTTTGATAACCATTGAGTACCATTGACCCTAGCCATTTCCTGTGTTCATGTGTAAAATTAAACAATTTCAATAAATCCCATCTTTATTGTGTAGCTATTTACATCAAGTGTTTCTTCCATGTCTAAATAAGATTGGTCAACAATGGTCAGATGCTTTTATCTAAATATAAATTATATGGACAAAAGTATTGGGACACCTACACACTACACCTACAGGAGCTTTTACAACATCCCATTCTAAATCCATAGGCATTAATATCGAGTTGGTCCCCCCTTTGCAGCTATAACAGCTTCCACTTTGGGAAGGCTTTCTACAAGATTTTGGAGTGTGTCTGTTGGAATTTTTGCCCATTCTTCCGGAAGAGCATTTGTGAGGTCAGACACTGATGTTGGACGAGAGGGCCTGGCTCGCAATCTCCATTCTAGTTCATCCCAAAGGTGTTCAACAGGGTTGAGGTCAAGTTCTTCCACACCAAACTCATCCAACCATGCCTTTAAGGACCTATGGCACAGTCATGCTGGAACAGAAAAGGGCCTTCCCCAAACTGTTTCCCCAAAGTTGGAAGCATAGAATTTTCCAAAATGTCCTGGTAAGCTGAGGCATTAATATTTCCATTCAGTGGTACGAAGGGGCCTAGGCCAACCCGCAGAAAAAACAACCCCATAGCAAGTTCCACCAAACTTTACAGTTGGCAAAATGCAGTCAGGCAAGAAACGTTTTCCTGGCACTTGACTGGACTGCACAGAGCCCTAATCTCAACCCTATTGAACACCTTTGGGATGAACTGGAACGGAGATTGCGAGCCAGGTCCTCTCGTCCGAACAAAAAAAATTCCATGTATGTATGTATATTTTTGTATGTTCGATTTGGTACTTTGTGCTGCAGTTATTTCCGCCATGTCCTCCATGGGGTAAGGAAAGGAACAAATCATTCACTTTTCAACTTCTCTCTACATAACACATGACAGAAAGCACATTCCTTCGGTCAAAAAATAAACTAAACAATCCAACGTCATGGACTGACTACTGGACATTGTGGTAAATCATTGCAACTGCTAAAACTGGGCCATCGGGCAGCGTTGACCCTGTTCTTTCCTCTGAGGTGGGCTGCACTAGGGTTTAGTGTATAAGTCGATTAGTGAAGTGTAGACTGTTTGCTTTCTATGAGGCCACCCCTCCCCGCATTATATACCCCACAGGATTAGCAGTGAGGAGAGAAAAAAATATTCAGTTATCAGAGAAAACTTTGACTGGGAGAAACCTGAAAGTGGAAGACCACCCAGCAGAAACTTACTGCAGTGCCAGGGAGAACAGAGGAGCCCTGGCCAAGAGCAGAACACTTATTTGATCTGGGTGGTTGTTCTGTGTGACCCCGTTCACCGTTTTACTGAATCTGGTGTCCAGTCTAAATCTCTTCATAAATAGTTTTGAAGCAATATAAGAGGCTTATTTATGGCTTGCCTGTTCTAGTTGGAATTGAAGTAGATACAAATGAAATTAGCTGACGGCAAGTGCATCTAAATTGTTCCATGTTAGATATCTATGGCAAACATGTGCCCTGTTATTGCCAAAACTCAATGAAAGTATTGGGAAGTTTTTTATGGCCTCTGAAAAGCAATGGATTGGTTTTATTATCAGTCTATGGGTTTTACCATGAGGCTTGGGGAGTAGCTGAGGGGAGCCCCTATGTCCAAAATGTCCAAAACCCATTCCATTTTCTTTGTAGTGTTTCCCTCTGTCCATTATCTTCTAGCTCAGCCCAATACATATGGTGTCCATTCAGGCGATTTAATATGGGGCTGACCATATTAATATGGTTGCAGGTGGAGGTGTTGTTCAGAGAAAATCAGTAACTGTAATAATGATTGTAAGTAATCTAGGAGTCTATATTGTTTACTGTCCTAATTCAAACGTTTTTGTATTTAAAAACTATAAAAAATGTATAGAATAATAACTGTAATAAAACTAAAATAAAAACAGTAGGCCTACTATTCATCATATTTCTGAAATAAAATAAGTTGTATGATAATTATGGCATGGTCTATTTATAATATTTCACAAATTTTGAGGTTTAGCTCAGCAAGTTATTTTTGACACGTTTGGGAAGCAACCCTTGACATTAGTCATCCTAAAAATCACTTAAAAACAGACCAGCTCAAGCGTAACATTACTGGGGTCACTAACCTGTGTTATCTAATAACACCAGCAGGAATGATAATAATGCTACTGGCCTGGCGATTTATCAAATGTGAGGCAAGAAGATACTCCCAGATATCGCACAGTCTTTTATTCTGTGTGAGGGGTTATTCCGACATATGTTCGTACTTTATACCCAGGGAGAAAGACAATGAGGAGCCTCCCAGGAGCCTAGAGGCCAAACGGACCAATTCTCCTGAAAAGGCTCCTCACGTGCGCCCAATGCACAACCCAAACTCCAGATGCCACATTCCCCATTTCTGTTACTGGCCAGACATGTGCCAGCATGCCCGTGTCAGGCTGTCAAATCACTTAAATGAAAAATTAAGCTTTCACACTCTGCTTTATCGTATCCCCAGACAAAATATGTGGTTAACCACTTGAACCATTGGCCTGTTCCATCGTTTTACCTTCCGTCTGCTAACAAAAACTAAGTAAATCATGTATGTGACAACAAAAGTCTGCCTCTTTGTCTGCTGTGGTTCAAATGACTTTGTGTCTTCAAAACTCAAAACTACAATGAAACGCTGGGGAAACAAAGCTCAAAAGGTTACTGCTCTGCCGAAGACAAATAAGATTTAGAGTCATATTTTTTTCCATTTGTTTGCAATTTATACTAAAAAAACAGCCACATCTTGACTTGAACTTAAAACAAGGTGAGAGTAGGGTCAAAAACAACACCAATTTCCTTGCGAAGAAGTTTGATTCTGTTATTACTTCCAAAATACTTATATGCCCAGGGTATTTACTGAACAATTTCTGGGTAAGCGATTCTCTCAAAAGAATGCTAGCAGTCCTGGGATTTAAACAGTTTTTTGGTCAAAAGGTTATAATTTATTATTATGACAAGTGAGAGGCTTGTAACCAAAAAGGTTGCTGTCCTACTTGTTAAGTCCTACTTAACCTGATTTGCTTCAGTAAATAACGTAACAATTACACTGTAAAAAATTGTATGCCAGAAAACTAAACTGTAACATAAAATGGAAAGCCTTCCCAGGAAAGTTGAGGTTGTCATAGCAGCAAAGGAGGGACCAACTCCATATTAATGCCCGAGATTTTGGAATGAGATGTTTGATTGTCAGGTGTCCACGTCCTTTTTTGCAGTCTTCCTGTTTCCTGTTTCAGCCATTCATTTGAAGGTTACACTCTCACACCTGTGTCTTGGACGCTCAGTCAACGTACCACCAATCAACACAAAGACACTGCAGAACTGTGCGTATGACCAATGATAACAATATTATCTTAGATAAATAACCCTCATAACCATGGGTTAGAAATGGCTCTGCTTAACTTAAAATCAAGACGGGGTGGCCCTTAGGAGGAGTACATTTCGTGAGCACAGTAAAAACCCACCCAAGTGCCCTAGGGAACTGCAGGCAGCTGAGGGATTATGGCTCTGCACCTGCACCCGCTGCCAGAAGGGCACCTGGCACAGACAGACCTCTCCGGCTAACAGCGCCACCACAGTTTGGCCCTTAAGCGCTACGCGGTGAAGAGGGTATAGCCCCTTGGGTCTTTTGGCATGAGAACATCTCGTAAACAGGAAGGATGGAGAGACGGACGTCTGCGTGCAGACTTAGCCCTGGGAGCAACTCCATTCAGACGCACAACAAGATCCATCACCATCACCTGCAGATTCCTGATTAATCATTTGTATAAAACCATCTGCCAATTGTGATTCTGTAACTTTGAAGTTAAATGGACATCCTGGCTACCTTGATGATTAATCATTTGTTTGGAAAGCAAGCTATTTAATCACATATTGTTCATCTGTACCTATAAATAGAAGGTCAGACGTGTAAGTCCCTATTGATAGAAAAGCTTAGAGTTTCAAAGACTTCATTCAATAAAAGCTTTCCTTATAAATAAACATTGTAAATTTCCTGAGAATTATCACCTCCTGATTACAGTCTATATACTGTCTGTTTAAGAATCCACAATGAAAGTATCCATGTAAAAAATTAGTATGACGCGTTAATTTAGTTTACGACCACACTGGGAGTGACCTCTTCATTTATTAAATTTTCAGTTGTGGAGTTGTTGGAGGATTCTTAAATTCTACCCAGGCAGCAAGATGGAGATGAGCTGAGGCAAGAAGCAATGTGTGACAGGTTAGGTTATTACATTTGGTCTTGTCTGTACTTTATCCTGCCTTAAGGCACGCCTAATGAAAGAGGGCTTTATCATATTCCATGCGGCATGAAGTATGCTCTTTCCCGAGAAACTGCTCCTGTGAGCAACTCTTACATAATACACTGAGTACACACTGGTTTGTTTAGATAGTACATCCACTCTTATAAAAACTTCCAGGAAGAGAAAGGAGCAGCCTCGCCTGTGTTAATTGGTGCAAAGTTATCCCAAATTTCCCACCAAAAAACTGTAAAATGTGGATGCCATATTAATTCCCTGCTGTTCCAAGGGTGTAGAACATTCCTTACAATCAAAGGCCATCATCAGTGACTCTGTTTTACATCATGCTAATCACTAACTTAATGTAGTTTTATCAAGGCTCCATACCCAGGCAATATGCACTTGGTATTGCACTTGAGGTCATAACATGCAAATAGAACAGAATACTCTTCAACAAGAGCTCCGCCATCAGCACTAGCATTAAAATGGTCCTAAAATAGACAGAAGGGATCTTGTACTGTTTTTCCCCTTTCCTGTTGTTCCATACCGAAGGCATCAGAGCACTGACAGGAGTACAAAATAATGTTATCTCATCTGGAAATGAACATAACGCCAGCTGCATACGTGAGCCTGCAGTGGACTGCCATTGAACCAGACCTTTCCAGAGGACCGTGGACGGTGCACTTTGATTCTCAGAGATTTTAAATTTCTCCGACAAGATGACTAGCTTTTGACAAGTGACTGCTGTTATGGGGAGGCTGGAGAGGGCTGGTTGAAGAACTCCACCACCACACCATCTTATTTATGTGACCTCCAGCTTATCTTGGACTCACAACAAGTAACGCAAAGCGCTCAAGCCATTAGCCTTGACTTGGAGAACAACATAGTATTTATATATAATGCAAAGGCGATGTGTTGCTGTTGGCAGAGGAATCAAAGACGACCAACTACGAACCTGTAAGCTCTTGTTGTTGAACAGCACTGTGGCTTTTGTTGATTATGTGTGACATTGAGCCTTATAGCTATAAATCTGTGTAACTACCCTTTTCTTCTGTCAGATGACATTTATGATATTTTCCCCCTTTTCCGAGAGCCTGTTAAATTCTTAAACCAACATTGAGGTTCTCAAAATAAAACCCTTAGTTGGTCACAATGTCAATTTATAGTATACAGGGGAAAGATTCTTGTGTTGCGGCCTGCAAAATCCTCACAACTATCTGCTGAATTAGGGGTCAATGAGGCACACCCTCAGGACCATTATTATTATTTATTTTCTTTGACAGACTGCTCGCCCGATCGTTCTCCTACTCTAAACTGGAAAACCACTCTTTGCTGTTTGTTCAACTTGTTGTTGTTTATTTTTATGTGTTGTGAGTAAAAAAACCCTGGGACCCTTCCTTTATTTTTATAACTTCGTCTGAGTTTTACTTTGTGTGTTAGTGCATTCGTTGTCCGGCCCCCAGTTGCTTTCCACTCCACTAACAAGCCATAGGAGCTACGTAACATATGGGGGCGTAACATATGGGGATGTAACATATGGGGGTGTAACATATGGGGGCGTAACATATGGGGACGTAACATATGGGGACGTAACATATGGGGATGTAGCATAATGGGATGTTATACATGGGGATGTAACATATGGGGATGTAACATATGGGGGTGTAACATATGGGGGCGTAACATATGGGGACGTAACATATGGGGACGTAACATATGGGGATGTAGCATAATGGGATGTTATACATGGGGATGTAACATATGGGGACGTAACATATGGGGACGTAACATATGGGGACGTAACATATGGGGACGTAGCATAATGGGGTGTTATACATGGGGATGTAACATATGGGGACGTAACATATGGGGACGTAACATATGGGGACGTAGCATAATGGGATGTTATACATGGGGATGTAACATATGGGGACGTAACAAGAGGATAGTCTGAAACTAACACTGGCTGATGTATGTTGTTTACAGTGTTTCAAGACAATGACAATGACAAGACGAAATCGAACTGACAGAGGCAGGTACTATGCAGAATGTAGGCCCCTTATGGAGAGAGATAGCAGATACATTGGGATCAGAAGAGTCTACAGACGGATAAAAATGTAAAAAAAATTAAAATAATTATCAGACCGGTCAGATCGACTCGTGAAGTAGCAGGCTGGTACATGCTAAAAGTCAGAAATCGCAACAATACATTCATACTCGACAAAGGCAATGTCGTGGTTGAACTGGTCCGTGTATTTGAATGAATGCAGTTATGAAATGGTAGTTCTTTTGGAAGTACATCTCAGCCAGCGTTAGGGGGGAGCCAGTCCCCTCCCCCATCCACATGCCTGGGTTTCAGGTGTCAGCGGAGTAAGCCGCAACTAAGCATCTTCCAGCAGCCTACAAGGGCCACTGTTTCCTCCTCTGCTCTTGCTTTCCAGAAGCGGAGCTGGGTTAGGGACAACCGGGCTGCTCCCCAGGGACTTGTTTTTTTAATGTGCACCCACCCAATTCCAACACATTCATCCCTTCTTTCAAAATCGCAAAGAAAGAAGCGCACACTACCACCTGTCTAAAATTGCTTATTTTGGCTTATCTTAAATTAAATTAAATAATGATTTTTTTGGATTCAGAGTCACAGCAAAGTTTTTTTTGTGAAATTAATGATAAAAATATTTAAAGGGAGAGTACTGAAGGCATGCCCCCAGTGATACTGTGGTCTAATGTGTATGAACAGCCACACTTGGCTTGAGCAAGACAAACATGTTATTTAGGGGTGTTTGATTTAGCAATACCACCACTAAGTGTTTTTATATAGCTGTAAATATGTGAGCAAGAGGTAGAAAGCATATAATGCACGTTGCATTGCAGATAGTCAGCCACTGGAGTGCAGATTTATATAAACAGTGCCTGCCCAAGTACTGGGACAGTGAAGCACATTTTCTAATTGACTCTATAGTCAAAAAGTTTCAATTTTTAAATCAAACATACTATAAGCCTAAAGAATATAGATGCCCAGCTTTTATTAAAGGGGATTTGTGTACGTATTGGTTATGCCATTTAGACATGAAAACACTTTTTAAACATTCCCCCTATTATATGACACTGAAGATATTGGGAAAATTGACTTGACAGGTGTTCCTGGTTAGTTAGATGCGTTCCCTCACATTTTTCAGCAATACGAGTTAACATCTAGGCTTTGCGCTGAAGGTCAAGGAAGCCATTATGAGACTGAAACAGAAAAAACCTTAGGCTTACCAATGAGAACAGTTTGGAACATAATTAATCACAAAACACAAATCACAGGAACACTCTCCAGGACATAGACGTGGATGTGTCATACTCAACCATCTACAGAAGACTTCACCGTGAGAACAACTGAGGCTATACTGCAAAGTGCAGGCCGCTATTTGTTCAAAATGCAGTTGGGGATTTTCAACCTTCTATGATAAATACTTGATTGAGAAAAAGGTTCAGCCTTTTGACACCTATCTGAGGAGACCTAGGCATTAAGTCATTAGAAGCATTTTGGCGACCAGAGGGTAAATAGACAGGTCCTGATATCGGGTAAACACCAATGATCTTTAGTTTTCGTTTGCTCGTTACCTTGTGGGAAAACTTTTCGCTATTTTTTTGCTATCTCTTCTGTGCTTGCTATACAGTACATGGACTGAGGGAGCCTAAGTTGGGGTCAGTAAGGCGGATTTCCCCAGGAGACCGGGTGACGGCGTCCGAACCACGGAGAAGAATCATCATGGGAGGGGAGGCTGCACTCGCACTGTAAACTTCAAGATGTGGAGTCAGACGGGCAATTATTTTCTCACTAAAAATACATCAAAGGCACACTCTTCACCGGAATTACAGACATCCCATTTTCACAGCTTTGCCCACTATTTTGATGATGAGAATGGAAGAAGGACAAGGGAGGAGAGTCATGTGGTCACCTAGAGGGACAGTGACCCCTAAAGCCAATGCACATTTGTTTTTGTTCTTTGGTACAGTAAAATGTTTGTATTGTTTTTTTAAATGGTATATAATTTGGACCGAGATGGGATACTACTGTCCTACCAAGTCCCAATAAAGTATTTGAATGAAAATGATTAGTCCCTAACTGACAAGTAGACATGTATGTTGGCCAGTTAATAACCATTATGCGCAGTCCAGTAAATTAGCACAACGTTTTTATTAGCATTGTTACAGCATTATAAGCGTGTATTTTATAATCAGACCAAAATCTGTATTTTAGTTCTGAAGAAGTGGAACTAAAATTTTTTTATTTTCGAACATGAATTTGTACTAGGCACTCCTAGCTTTTTTCACTACAATAAGACAGATAAATTAAAATCTCTGCTAAAAGTAATGAAAACGCAGGAGCTTGGATACTGAAATAATGTAGGATAATTCTCATTAATCTTACATGAGTTCAGATGTCAGGAAACGTTTTTATGGGAGATACAAATGTTTCTTTGTGGGGAGAACACAGGTGGAGTCTCCACACCTGGTCCATTAGAAGGTCAAAAGGGAAAGATTTTCAGTTCACACAACAATTTTCTGTCAGGATAAAATCTAAACCTATTGGAGGCACATTGGTATAGTTTGGATCTATAAAGATGTCTACGAATGGTCCCTGGACAAAATGAAAATATGCAAGGATTAATGATGATCTGCAGATCGTGACACTATAAGAAACAGATGGTCGTAATTTTTTTTTTCTGTCACAAAAATGAATCCAAAAATAATGTACACATATTCCTCAACCCCCCCAGCAATCCCCCCCCCAGACAAGATGTCAGCCCATCATAGCCACCAATCCACCTGACTCATAGACAATGGGCTAAAACTTGAGCAGCTAGATAAAACCTACACGAATGTAGAGACACTTTCCAAAAACCTCCCAGACAATGCCTCTCGAGCTGATTGTGACTGAGAGAGCGCAGTGTCTCTTAGCAGAAGTCATATTGGCGATTCTGAATTTGGGGAGAAAAATGTCAAATGGAATCCTTCCATGCGCCAGTGCAGCTCAGAGCGGCCATTCAACTAGGAAGGTTGTGCAGTAGGTCTCCTGTGATGGCTGGGACCCAAAGCCTGCACATGTTCAATAATTCTGACGGTGAAAACCCCTACTCCCGTTTGGGACTGAGATGGGATTATTTTTTGTCAGGTCACATATACACAGATGCATGGAAATAAGTTTGTGTTACAGTAAATTGTCGGTGGAAAGCAAAGGCTTCTGTTCATAATTTGAAATTAGAAATGAGAAAAATTATGCTTCCAGTACATTCCAGAACAATAGCTATTAATGTAATGAGTCTGAATTTTAAGTCTTTATCTTTTAAATCTACAAAATTGTAGCAAAATTGTAGCATCATCAGAAAACGGTGAGAGAAACCGGCATGTTAAGAAGAGCAACAGCATGGGTTTAAGGGCTACTGAAAACATTTTTGATATCATAGAACAAACCAGGTTTCCCCTTGATATCATTTATTGTGAAACTCCTAAAACAGTCATACCTAAATATTACACATGCAGTTATCAACTGAAACAAATCTGTAGAGATTCCGGAGTTCCAATTAACACTCAAATAGGTAACATTTGCCATATGCAACATGTCAAGCAATACCTGAATTTTAACAGTTATAAACAAAATTCCACTCTATACGGTTTGCATTAGCAAACAAATGAAATAGGTCGTTATGATTGAATTCAGATGAGCTCTCCTGTGGGCGATGTGTCAACATACATTATGCCTCCAAAAATGAGAATTTGCACCCCAGTGAGAAGCCAAATCTACTCCCCTTGCCTGTCAGTCCAGTGACCGGGGCACTCGTGACTGGCTTTGATGAGGATGGAACCCTGGACTGGGTATCACAGAAGGAACAAAACGGCGTTGGTCTTGCAGCAAAATGAAAGGTTTTTTTTGTCCCATTAGATGACTTCATTGCTCGTATCATGGTTTTGATACTTGGAAAGTGTCCACTAACATCTGATCTGGGATTTTTAAAACGACAAAAAAATCTCTTCACTTGGCTTGTCAGACACAATCTGTTCATACGTACTGGTAAAAAATTAAATATCTTTGTCGCAAAAATATTTTATTTCAATAACGTTGTGGATCAGTGTCTCTAAGGTGGAAGATTATCAGGTAAACATGTTGCAAATACTTTCACCACATGATTTGAATACTTGTATGTATCAATGTCTAATATGTGAACTTTGACTATACCCACACCTTAACCAAATGATTTTAAATAGCATGTAAAACCAGTGATATACTGTTAGACGATGCAACATGATGCATTTATACTGAATGGCTATAGTATTCATCTGCACACAAGACACAAATTCCACCTTTGTTCCTCCCCACTCTCTGTGACCAGCATTAATCCTTCCCAGCTTCCTCTCCATGGTGGACTGAACTGTCCTGTGACATAAGAGCTATTCAAGCTTTGCCTACCCGGCACCAACACCTAGATATACATGTCATTTGGTCGAAGTCTCAGTGGACTGAAGACGCTCGTCAGAGTGCTAACTGAGCCCTATGAGTTTATGTCTGCCGATTGTGGCAGAATTAATTGTGGAGTATGGCAACAAAGTTTGGGAAGGCACCTGATTGATGACCTGCAGGGACAGAATTCAGCCATGGGAATTAATACTAGAATGCGTACTAACTTATGCGCACTACCCTAGGACACTACGCTAACGACTGCAATAACAACTAAATACACATGACACAGATGCTGACACTGACCACCAGCCTGGATTGTTGACACCCGGCAGGATGGATCCATGAACTGATGACTTGTACATTTCTTTAGAAATATTATTGCTCTTCACATTTGTCCTTTCGCTTGCATTGATTGCATTGGAGGGAGCCCCTCGCACAGTTTGCTTGTTGGTGCTGAAGGGGGAATTGACCCTTTGACCATACATAGAGGTTACACTCTGATTCATATTTAAACAAATGTTAACAAAAAAAACAAAAAACAGCTGCATTAAAGACCAGGAAATGAATGCCTCGGTTTTCATAAGTGGTACCACCAAATTTTGTCCATGTTTTCCTTGGAATGGACATGAATCAATAGCACATTCACAAGTGAAATTTTTTTTTTTTCGTGAAGCCTGTTTTACTTTGGAAGTTAAATACATCCAATAATATAAACCTTACATCACAGTGGTTTTCTAATTTGGCTTGAACTTTAGCCTCCCACTTCATCCCACTACATGTTAGTCCACTGCAGTGCAGAGAAAGTGATCAAGGTTTCCAACATCAGATATGGTAAACATAATATCTTCACTTAAATGATTCCAAACTGAAATGAGCTTGATACAAAGAATGGCCTCTGTCTGTCTCCGCTAGGAAAGTGATTACAGATGTCTCCTTTATGACGGAAACCAGACGCAAGAAGCATGAAAACAGAGCCAGTTTTGTGTGTGGGACAGGATTGTTGTTCAGCGTTGTCCCAACATGAAGCCAAGCATGCGGGTGGCGAGTGGTTGGACCTTCCCAGCCAGGTTCACACAGCCTTAAGATGACTCACATGTACTGCTCCAGCAGTTTTGACACGGGTTCCTAACAGGGTGAAGACACTGACTGGGCAGCTAGAGACAAAATATTATATACTTATATGCCATACTGTGCCATTAAAAAAAATTGGAATATGTAACTTGGCAATGGTCGCTGGCTTACATTACTCGCATAATCACAAAAATTAAGCAGTGGCATTTCATGTGCCATTTGTGGTTCCCTTTAGTTCCTCACTGCCTGAGGACAGCTTCACTGTTTTTATCTGAACTAACCTCACTGCCTGCACAGTAGACTGCTTCACTGTTTTTATCTGAACTAACCTC
>JAOVYW010035028.1:17651-28117 GCA_025775045.1 Hiodon tergisus | reverse complement strand
CACCTCCTGGGGCTCAGTCTTCTCCTCGGCCCGGGCGCAGTGGCGGCACTCCTGGCTGGCACATGGCCGACGAGACAGGGAGTCGGCGTTGCCATGGTGCCGGCCCGCCCGGTGCTCGATAGAAAATTTGTTGCCCTGGAGGACCTCCAGCCAACGAGCCAGCTGACCCTGGCTCCTTGAAATCAATAAGCCAGGTCAGGGAAGAGTGGTCAGTCCACAGCCGGAACCGCGTGCCGTAGAGATAGGGCCGAAAGTGGCGGACTGCCTGCACGACTGCCAAGAGTTCGCGGCGAGGCACACAGTAGTTCCTTTCGGCCCGGCTCAGGGCCCGGCTGTAGTAGGAGACCACCCGCTCCCCACCCCGGTGTTGCTGGCATCCGTATCCAGGATGAAAGGACTTCCTGATTCGGGGTAGGCCAGCACCGGGGCCCGGGTCAGGGCTTCTCGGAGCTGGGCGAAGGCAGCAGTGCAGGACTCGTCCCACACGAAGCGCTGCCCCTTCTCTGTGAGGCGGTGGAGGGGCCTGGTGAAGTCCCGGACAAATCGCCCGTTGGTAGGGGAAAGTGCACCTAGCCATCCCAACATTCTAAAACATTCTTGGGATATTCCTATTTTGCCACTATATATCATTATAACTATTTTGTCACATTGGGTACATTTGTGCTACTATTGCAAAATAATGAAAGTGCAGAAAATATTTCTGCTTTCCAAAAGGAGAACACTTTTTATACAACTGTATTCCGTGTGTGTATGGCCTGAGCAAAGTCTGGCTGCAGGTTTAGTGCCCTGTTGCTTTGCAGGGTGCAGAGGAGAGGGCCGCCAGCAGCTATAAATTACCACCTGGAGCAGAGGGAGGACATGCCTGGAAACGACCCCTGAGTGTGGTCCAATCAACTAAACCACAGGTTTTGGTGAGCTGGTGAGGTCCTGGCTTGCCTCGCTCCCACAGGCCAAGAGTTGTTATTTCCCTGTTTACATATTTGTATTTAAGATTTCCCAATTAAAATATTTTAATTCAGTAAATCAGGAATGTCTTAGTCATTATGTTCTATGCACCATATCATATTACTGAAATCAAATTGCAATAAAAAATAATAATATTAAGACATAAACAAGCACGCACATCTGCCTGAAATTGGGCAGGAGGAAAATGAATGATTCAATACTTCTACCTCAGTTAAGCAAAAAGCCAATTATTTTACATTGAACTTTAACCTCTTTAAAAATAACTTTAAAATCAGGGTATGTGAATGTAAAGATTTAATAGTTTCTATGATTAGGGTTAGGGTTAAGTCCAAGTAATTTGCCATCGGTAGAGGAAGATTTTATTCTTTTATTTTATTGAATATTAGAGTATTTTGAAGAATAAAGCAGAGGGAATTGGTATAATATTCTTTATAAGGTATCAATTGACAAATCATTAATAACGCCATCTTGAGACATCATATCCCCCTCACAACTCAATAAATCACTCACAGTAAAGCTAAAAAGAGGTCAAGTAAAACTTCTAAACTGCATAGCTCAAAAAAGAAAAGGGGTGGGGCAATTGTTGTTGGGGCACTTCAGCTAAAGTGGGACATTCTGAACTTTATATTATAACGTACAAGCACTTAATGGAATTAGCTATGAATTATGGCATTAAAAAATGTGGGTATAGGATGTGTGGGACACTGTGGGGTGCAAAACTAAGTATCGAAGCTAGTGGGTGAGCATACTTTCCTCTGCTGCGTCTTTAAATTTGGAGCCCACATGTTGCACTACATTTTCACCCACAGACATTCTCAGAGAATAAGCTATCTGGGAGCTCTTGACTGGAGCTAGCCTAATCAACCTGGTATCCACAATCAACTTTACATTATATGTGGAATTAGCTCACTGAATGAAATGGTCATAAAAGGTAATCACATTATTAAGGACGTCATACATGGTAAGAATTGTTATGGTGTGCTAATTTTGAAATCCTCAAAGTACTCAATTTGGGCCCTCCAGTTCTCGTTCAAGGATTTGCCCTTTTAAACAGAAGGAATAGAATGTAATGGTATCTGGTCTGTGGTTTGGGCCTGACAAATGGACACCGTGGTAAGCAGTCTAAATATTGAATTTGTTTTTATGCCTAACTGCATACACTCAGTTCTGCTTGGTATCAGCTAGACAGCATGCAAGCCTTTGGTTGGACCCACACAACCTTGGTATACAGGTTGGCAAATGCAACAACTGGATGACAGACTTCTAAATTTAAAGCCACCAAATGAAATTACTAAAGTATGACGGACTTCATCCGCCGAGGTTCCGGAAAGTCTGGCGAGCAGTGACCCTTTCTTTTGTTCTACTCTGTGTTCTTCCTGGAATTCTCTCGCCAGTGAGTTTAAGCCACTTCTTTCTTCTGTTTTCAGATGCACATTTTTCTGTAGGAAGCCATATCCATTCAGGACATGTAGTTAGCATGCAACTCTTTGGATTTGTTTGTTAAACAAAATATATGTATCGATTGTATGTATTATTTAATGCACATTTGCTTTCAGTGGGATAATTTGGGAGAGAATTGGGAAGAGAATTGGTCATCTCCTCTACTGTCGCAAGCCGAAGCTTCTTCCTCTTCTAGGCAGAAAGATAAGTGATGGAAAACATTTAGAGTACAATTTGTTATTAAACCAGTTAAAACATCTTAATGATTTTACTTCATCTGGAATCACAAAATGATCTGAAAAACTTATTACATGTACACATGTACAGTAACTTCCATGTAACTTCAAGTCACTGTCAGTCATCCAGTCATGCAAAAGGACACAAGCATCACGTTATGCAAATGGCCCGAGCCGCCACTGCCACGGCGCCCCTTTCCCCAAGCCATTATTAACCCGACCTGCATTTTAAACATGACCCATGCCAGCTGGAATATTATTTACTTGATTGATGGACGAGCCACATCTGTGCAGTTGCCTCTGATTTGCATATACTTCTTGTTCCCCTTTCAGTTGTGTCCGTTTGTATATTCAACACCGTTTGCAGAGCTTAGCTACCCCATCATGCTTTAAGTATTCACTTCTTGTACATTAGGCAAAAGCAATAGGTATGAACACATATTTGTTTAAGCTATGTTTACAATCTACTCATATCTGCCTTCTCAGACCTAGACAATAGGCACCATAAGCACCCCCCCCCACCCAGTGTTCTTTCTCCTCTGTAATCTCCTCACGCTTGTACAAGGGAAGCAAAAAAATGTTTGAACCCTAATACCATTAATTATATTATGAAAGGTATAGGTGTTAAATGAATAAATTAAACACACCTCTTCTTTTTTTGGATAGGATTGCTCAAGTGAACCTATGTCAGTAATAGCTTTGTGAATTTCCACTTTTGCTTATTGAGTCCAAATCAGAAACCTGACGCTCACCTTCCCAGCGTAAAAATCTGGAAAATGCTTTAAAAGAACAGCTAAATAAATTAAACTTTCATCAGCAAAGGTCCCAGTGGAACAGAAGAGGAAAAAATGACAAGCTACAAAAGATATGTGAAGTGACAGATTGCTAAAAAAACAACTAGCCCCACGTTCTGAAAATGCAGACAAATTAAATTACCTGATATCGATGTTGGGAAGGCAAATATTGGCACTTTTCTGAGGGGCCTAACTATTGAGGGGGATTTTTGCATGAAACAAAATGAAACCATTTGTGTATTCATAACCATGATGACCTTGTGCGTGTTCTGACACTACTAAAAAGAATGAACAAACAAATATCGAGTATATGACAGGATATAATTAAATTGTATTCTCCAAACACATCTCTGCTTTCTAGTTTAGTTTTTACCTTGTCATCGGACAAGGCCGATTAGTCTGTTGACAGTATTTGTGGCCTTCTGGGGTATGGTTTGCTGGAATTTCCAAACCTAAAAAAAAGTTGTTTGAATTAAGATATTCATATTTTTTGTCTGTGTACTCATGGAATATTTCAAATGTTTCTATGATGTAATTTAGAAACAATAGTATAGTTAATAAGTAGTTTCTACAAATAGTTACTAGTGTCACCCAATGTCTTAGCTTGGAAACTGAAAAGCAAGTACACAATAAAACCAGTATTAAATAAACACTATCAGTATTCAAGCCCATTGTGAGACCATTTGGAGCCATGTAAAAACCAATTATGCTGGCCTTTGTTGTGGGTAGCGTAATAGCTGGATTGTTAAAGCGTGTTCAGGCATGGGTTGTATAATTTTAGTTATTCTTACTTACCTGTAATAAAACTTTTCTCTTTTCTCTTAGCCAGTTTTTTTGGACTGGGGGGATTGAGCTGATCCAGGTGTAGTGATCACGAGGGACGTCATAAATTTACATCCATGGTCATGTCACTTCAATAACTCAATTTTAAGATGTAATACTAATAAATTTGTGCAAAAATTTGTAGAACTCCAACAAAGCTTTGTGGCTTGAACTATACTTGATTAGTGTAGACTACATTTATCACCCTATAATTTCCTTTTATTGATATGTAAATGGATGCGTTGGTCCCACATGGAATTGCTTTTGTGATTCTGTCTGTTTCCAGGTGAGAGGTGCTTTAAATAGCCATGGATTTACATGCAGCTCCTGTGGCACTTTCGGAAATGGAAGCAGGTAGAGTGATAGTAAAAGGTACGTATCGGCCACCACTGCCTAATCATTGTCAGGCCAGGAAAGATGAACAATGGCACCATTCACAGGGCCGCGTGGACTAGGTGACGTCTTATGGAAAATAGGCAAAACAGCCACCCGACTTCCTATTTGCAGCAAGGAAAACATTAGACCCTTGTGCCATGTACCTCTGAGCCATTCGTCAACTGGTGAGAGTCGGGTTCAGATGGAGCATCGGCCGCTGATGGCAACCGCACAGGCAGATATCGCTGAGGGGACGCCGGGGGAGATGGCTCTGAGGTGGTTCACCGAGACACAGGCTCCGCACCTCCAGCACCAGGGCCAATTCCCTGCCTGGTTCCAGGGGTTGATCGGGAGAAAGTAAGTGATCCTCAAGACTTTTTTTGAAAGAAGCAAAAAGCAGTGTGAAGGATACATGTGAATAGGCTCTCAGCAGTGAGCACCACCTCCTTGCTGACATTCAAGTCAAGAAATTGTCAGTTGTCTTGTGGATTGTTAAGGTCAATAGTGTCATTGCTAAACTTTTAGTGTTAGTATTATTTCACTATAATTATTGAGTGTAAATTGAGTGTTTTGTTCTGAATAGCACTTTGGATCAATTATAACAACAATGGACGTAAAACATTCTGCAGATCCTTTAAAGTGTTTATCCAAGGGCTGCCTCTGATTGAATATGAGTAAAATAATGTCATTATAAATGAATGCATGAAATGGTGCATTGAAAGTGCTACAGAGAGAAAGGCTTTTAAGCAAATGGCTATAAAAAGAACTCTTCTGGGAAATGACAACTCATCTCTTGTATTTGTTTACATTAGCACATTGTCTGCCTGCCTATAACTATTAATTCAAAAACAATTATACTGTCTCTAAGAACAGGTCATGGATAAAAATATATTAATGGGAATTGCCTGTGATATTTAAATAGTCAGACTACTTCCTTTAGTTTTTTTTTTCCAATTATATATATTTTTTTTGTAGAGACGCAGAAGATCAACTGCGAGATAAGGACTTGGGCTGTTTTCTCTTCCGTCTCAGTGACAAAGCCCTAGGGTACATCCTCTCCTACAAGTGAGTTTCAGGCCTGGCTTCTAGTTGGAGACAAACTCGTTTTTAAATATCAAATGTAACAAAACTGTGAACTTACAAACACAGTAATACCTGGTGGCTGAGCACATTTTTAAGCTTCCCTTAAAACTCTATCCATCCTCTGCCCATTAGGCATACACCACAGGACAGAATAAAACGGATCAAATAATTATGACACTGAGTAGTGGCTACACGTATTTACCATAAAATACAAAGCTCTTGAAAAACCAGCTCAACTGACCTCAATTGTTTCACTTTAGAGGGCGTGATCGATGTCGCCACTTCGTCATAACCCAGAACAGAGCCGGACAGTTTGTTGTGTCAGGAGACACCGAGACTCACACCAGCCTGACAGACCTGATTGAGTACTACCGCAGCAGTCCTTTTGAGCCCTTTGGAGAGTATCTGACCTCTCCTTGCCATGAGGTGAGGAGCTCCACAACCTTCTGCCACTTCCTGAATCCTGAACGTTACCGCACAAATGAAACGAGGTGCCAGCACTCTGCCGAGTTAGCACTGACAACACGTGTTGTTTCCCACATAGCTCAGCCATGGGAATCTCTATGACGTGGTCGAGTTCAAACCTGGTGTCAGTGTAAAAGCTGTGAAGGACATGTGGGACCAACGCATTAAGCAAGCTTTAGAGCAGCCTCCTTCACTGCCCCTGAAGAGCACCAGGAAACCTCTGGTGTCATCTGCTTCTTTCGATAAGACCTTCCCACCACAGGTAACTAAAGCCTTTAGGGAGTTTATCATAGGGAGTTCTTCCTCTGTATTACTGCAATGAGTGGCTCCCTGTAATATTTAACAAGCACTGTTGTTCTATTCAGGTGAACAAGCTCATAAAGACTGATGACCAGTGATGAATTCTTCTTGTGTTTACATCCGCAGGCATTGCCACTAGTCCAGAAAAACCTGCCTCCCATGAAAAATGACTTGACGAGTCCCCAACATGACCATAGCCCTTTGCACGGCCAAGACGCACAGCTAGAGCAAAACACAGCCAATGTGAGAAATCGGCCCAGCCTGATTGGTCAAGGAAGTTTGAACGTAGTCATCGTAGGCGATGAGTCCAAGAGTGAAAGTCTCAACTCCCTCGCTTGGACGAACTCCAAGACCAGGAAAGTGACTGAGCCCTTGAGTAACCCTGAACCAGCATCAGGCATTGTGTATTCACAGCTTAATCTGGTGGACTCTAGGAGCAAGTCCTTACCCCTGCTTATTGATTCCACCGACGAGCCAAATCCCTATACGGTGAATTTTGCTTCCTTTTCTCACACTAAACTCCCACCTGATCCTACCAAAAAAGCCACCTGCCACACATACTCACTTCAAGGTCCACCAGATCCCTTCAGAGAGTCTGCCCGCTTGAACTTGCCGAGCAGCAGCAGCCTGGACGAGCAAAGCGACAACCCTCTTTACCAGATAGCTGGCAGTTTTTGTGAGCCTCCGAACAGCGAGCGGGCTCTTCGCAACCATAGCCAGGGCAACATAGTTTCTGCTCCAGCTCCCATAACAGCACCCCAGCTGGAAGAGGCTATATATGCTCAGGTCCCTCAAGATCCACTTCCCATTCTCTACCCAACTCACAGTCTCAACAAACAGATTCCAGACCAGTTCTCTGAGAGCTGCACCAGTACTTCTGACAGCAACACCTATGAGACACTGGAGGACCTGCAGCCAAAACACCAAGGATCCAACTTTGTAAAAAAGGTAGGTTGAATTTCACAACCATTAGAAGGCAATAGAATCATGCTCTATATACATGTATACTATATTTTATATAGTATAGAAGAATAACCAGATGAATGTCAGATTAAACACGGGTCTTCTTGCTTTCTGCAGAATGATAAATGGCGAAGATTCTTTCCAAGGAAAAAAGAAGCTACATGAATCATCTAATCAGAATAAATGAATAATTTAAAGACATTCAGCTGGAATCAGACAGAAATCAGCTGGAATCTGGGATGTCTAAACTGTTGAACAAGAGTATTGAATTAGGGGAAAAAAACTATTCCTCTTTTACATTACTTCATATCTGTAATGAGCAGGAATTGGTTGGTTTTGTGTTATTTTTACATAATTTTATTATATTTTAAAAAGATTTTTCAGTTTTGTCTGATTGGGGTGAAGCATTTACTGATTTACTGCTGTTTGTATTAAATTAGTTAATAGTTGGTAGATTTTTTGAAATATGAATGCTTTTACATTCTTATAGCAGGGATTTAAAATGTTTGATAGCATGCCTGTGCTATGCCTAATAAATATAATATGTTTTTGTTATACATGCAGCTGAGCACTTTAAGAATCCCTTAAACAATCCTCAACAATGTTTTAAGAGGTATGATTACGCTTATTTAACACAGCATTTAATAAATACAAATGTGTTTATGAATCGACAAATTATTAGGGTTAGATTTTTTCAGGAAAGAATTGTGAAATTTGGATATGATCCATCTTTCCTGTAGTGTCTAAACCATTACGAAAATAGAAGTTGTACATTTTATTAACAATTTTTAAAATTTATTTTCAGTGTAGGTAATGAAAACTGAATTTCACTCTGAACCCTATGCAAATTTTTAAAGCAGAACAAAGACAATTTAAAAATAAATGCTTCTTATTCATAACGTTTCATTATAAGAGAACTAGCTATCCCCGTGGACAATAGCCAACACCTTTCACCCTACAGATACATGAGCGGCTGTCATCGAGACATCTAGCTTTAGAACTGAATTCAGTTCGGTACAAAAATGAGCTCACAAAACATGGTGTGTTGCTCTGACTTTTTTTTCTCCTGATGACATCATTGACTGATAAGACATGATAAGATATGTATATTTGTATGGACTGCATTCAGTTGCAGACACAGCCCTGGGAGAGTGGCTGAGATTCATGCGTTTCCCTGCTTCCTCAAATGATTTCCTCTCCATTAGTAGTGCAGCTGGAATGAACAGGCTGTAAATTGCTACAGCTGACCATCGCATCACATCAGGGCTAGTGATTGGGGGGGGGGGGAGTGTACATCAGACCCCAAATCCCAACATCAGAAAAAAACTATTTTCAGGTAGCACAGATAAATTGAATTGTCGTAGCAAGGAGAAAATGGACTTCCATTTTATTTCCTTTGTCCCGAACCTGCCTGATGTAGTTGGGACACAGGGCTACATTCTATTACGATCTTTTCATGTAACGGCTCCTGGCAAGTACATTATGGCATATGATGTTTCCTGTGAAAACAAACAGTGAGGTCTCCGGGTCTAGGGGTTAAATGTCATGAAGAAACGACTGTCTCTTTGCAGGAATCTTTTAATCTGCTTACACAGATGCACTCTGAATGTTGTTGGTAGGGACTGCAGCATAATGACCTTACTGGGAATTAAATTTCATCTGCCTGGAAACAATGATTCAAACGGGCACTTAGGTGCTCTGTTAGCATGAACGTTCTCATCAAAGGGAATTGAGTGCTGTCAAGTGAAAGGATGACAAGGTAATATGTACTGTCATACTATGTCTACACTGATAAAACTGATAGTAGATAGAAAATAGCTGGGCACAACAAGATGAACGGAAATAAACCATAAGTCTTCTGTCCATACACAGTTAACTGCAAAAACACACACAGGTCAGTATAACCATTATGGGGTCTTCGTCTGCCAGAGCTAAGAACACTTACTCTCTTAACTTGAGCAGTGCTCTGTCGACTAGGCACTGCCACTCAGGGACTTCCAGGCCGGCACAAAATCAGAACTTTGGCAACCTGCTAATCACACTTTACATAGCCATATTTAATAGCTTTTCATGTATATTAGTAGAAGAAATAAGATACTTAAAAAAATTAAATAAAATACTAGATACAATTTCATTAAATGTGATTAGCAGGTTGTCAAAATGTTTATTTGGTCCCAGCCTCAGTCACAGCCCAAGAACAGTGCCCTCTACAGGGCTGATATGTTACAGCAGGGCATCAACTCTAGTTCCTGTAGAAAGAAACGTTAAATATACTGATGGGTGACTTTTAGTATATTTTTTGTTTAAAAAAATGCAACAAAAATTACCACAGAACTGAATCTACACCTCCATGACACAGTCTCAATAAAAGGATTATGCTAATGCGCTAATATTTTTGGTATGGCTGCCATCCGGAAACCAAGGACAATGCACAGAAACGCATAATCTGGTGTGATAAGCACAAATCCAGGACTTCTGAACAGTGAAAACAGTAATATGGCCTTACGAGTTTTCTTTTAACTTTGTTCTCCTACATGTTTAGGGAAAGCCACAGGAAGTCTTAAACTCACAGCCCCTGTTCCCAACTGTTATAGATTGCGGTGGATCAGTTATGAGGTAGCCAGCCATATTGTGTGAGTCATTGTGTTTGATTATTACTCTGCATGCTAGAAATAATGCCAAGGAATACAAAGCCATTTTGAGCGACTATATGAACCCTATGGTGCAAGCCTTGTTTCCTCAAGATGTTCCCATATTCCTAGACAATAATTTCCCCAAACACACTGCTAAAAGGATTCAAGAGTGGTTTTGTGAACACCGGTACAAACACCTTCCATGACCTCCCCAATCTCCAGATGTTTAACCCTAAACAGAGTGCAAAGTAGATTTCCTTCATTTCTCATAGCTTTCTTTCTTGAAGAATGGTCCAATATCTCACTAGAAACAGTTAAAAACTTGTATGATAGGATTCCAAGACAGATTGAAGGCAAAGGGTGGCCTGGTGGCCTGACACCTAATTAGT
>JAOVYW010035028.1:0-17551 GCA_025775045.1 Hiodon tergisus | reverse complement strand
AGTTAAAAACTTGTATGATAGGATTCCAAGACAGATTGAAGGCAAAGGGTGGCCTGGTGGCCTGACACCTAATTAGTTAATAGATGTTCATATATTGCTTATAATAATATAAGAAATAAATTAATACTGTCCACCTACTGTAAATAACATGACTGGAGACTCCTTCATAGAGTTAATGTCAGCGATTATAATAAAAAGAGAGCTTACAATTGTCTGTACAGAAATGTGGTTTTCTCCTAGAGCAGTTTTGGCCAGGCTCAGAATATGACATTACTTGAACTTTCAAGGGTAACATCTTTAATTTAATTTAGCTACAAGAACCCCTCTCCTCCGGACCACCAGCCTCCTCAGCTGAGTTCCCCATAATAACTCTGGAAGCTGACAGGCCTTTGCACGGCATGTTCTCGAGGTCTGCATGGAGCAGAATGAAGGGCTGCAGGAAGAATAATAGAAACACTAAATTAAAGTCAGCAGCTGAACCAATCAAGCACTGCACTGCTAACCACCCATCAACACTGCATTTACCCTGGCAGGGGCATTAAAGTTTGCTCAGTCACAGCTAGTTAAAAAGGTTCACTTTACGACAGCACTGTGTTGGTTAAAAAAATGTTATTATTTTCCCCCAGCATAAAGTAGTTTTACAGAATTGAATAAAATAAAATAAAATAATGTTTGCATGTCAAAGAGAATCAACATGAGAAAATGAACACACACACACACACACAAACACACACATACATCACTGTCAGGGAGAGCATTTATAGCACTCTGAGGAAGCCCCAGTCTATGATTTCTTCACTGTCGTACTATATCTGACAAAAAAATTGTGTTGGGGAATATTTTCATCTAGAGGAGGTTATCAAGATGTCAGGATGTCTGAATCAGTATTTGATTGTGTCAATGTATTTATGGGATGCTGTCCTTATAAGTAAGACAGATGTCTGCACCCCGGATGGATAGAGTTACAATTTGCGGCACTAGCAAGCTTCCTTTACAGTGTAGCGTCAGTACGGACATATTTTCTCTACTTTATCTAAAGCCAGTAAAATTTCACAGTTGGAATTCAAACACAAAGGTTCAAACGGTCTCTTTGGGCAAACCGCTAATACACAGAACATTTACGGAGAAACGACGAACAAAAAACAAAACAATCCAATGAACGTTGACCACTAACTTGTGTTGAAAGTTATTTTTGTATATCATTTCAAATCATTTTGTCTAAAAAAGTCAAAATCTACACAGAAACATAACCCAAGCCGCCATAATCATCCTACAAAGTATGTTTTCGGAAGCGACACGCCATCTGTCCTCATGTGTTAATGTCGTGGGTGCCTCCATCATCATATTGAAAAAGAAAACGAAAACTGCAGCACTGGCTATTCTCCCGGCTCCCTGATGTGACGTGGGCACACTGGCACATAGGAGTCCAAGCAGAATAATGAGAATCAATGTTCCCATGGCTGGTTTACAGCCACCGTGACCTACAGGCAGTATCAGGCCCAAACAGAGGCAGGCCTATTGGAATCTTAATCAGCAGATGTTCCCTGTGAAGACTGTAATTAATGAAGCCGCTCAGTCAGCGGGATATTCCCCGGGGATTTTAACATGGCCCTCATAAAGGAAGCTGTGGCTCCCAGGAAAGGAAATAAAACCGTATCACAATGGGCCATCTTCCCAAGTGACCGCACATCGCTAAAGATTTCGCTAGATTAATTCTCCGTTTTGTTTCAATTTCTCATTCATAACAGTTTTGGCGGTGGTGTAACTCCAGGCTTGCGTAATTTTTTGGTTAAAAAGATGCCTGACGAGAACTATTTATTGTCCATATTCAAATTAAACCTACAGTCTGTCTCTGTTGCTTTATGCAGTGGAAACGTACGTGTTTTATTAGAGCCATTTTCATACACTATAGATTTAAGATGATTGAAATTTTCCTGTCCTCTCCATTCAGGTATAGAATTCTTGACCCATAAAGCTAATGAACATTAAATAGTTTATGCGTGGGTAACCCTAAGGACAAACATTTACAATGTGCATGAGCCCTTAAGGGTTTTAATGTCAATCATTTCACATTAACCAAGGATACATCTGTAAATAAATTACAGGGCAGAATGCAACCATCGGTGCTCATTAACCCCAGTGTTATAGCCACGGATAGGCCGAGGTGGACCTTAGCCCGCCCACTTACTTATCCAATTAGAGTCTCTTTAAATTGTGATTTCTTTTTATAACATTGTCATTGAACTGCTAAGCATGCTGCATCCAATCCGAAGTTCTGAGTAATGATTAATTAATTTAATTACATTTTTGTATTTCACAAGTATCAATTGTCCTAGCGGTAGTTAGTTGTATGCCCAAAGCGAAAAAGATGGGTTATTTTAAACAACCGCGCCTGGATTAGAGCTGCGATACAGTAAATTATAGCAAATTCTAATCCGCATCGGAAGAAGCCAGTGTAATGTGAACGGTTTCATGTCCCAAGTCATTTTACTATTTCTGATTCTTCGGTGTCGAATAAAACATTTATAATTATATTTTTATTTGAGATACTAGTATTGACTGGTTATTTACTCGTTTTAAACCTTGCATTAAGTTTCTTTTCTTAGTGGTGAAATTTATCGTAATACGGGGAAGTGGAATTATCATTTTTTTTAAATAACATTTTTGTCGCTAATCAATCATAAATTATTACTGTCTGGGTACTGACTGATTACTGGAACTTTTGTAAGTAGCAAGCATCTCTTAGCGATAATTAATTGGATAATCCCCTCATAAAAGCATGGCAAATTTTTCCAAATACTGTGGCAAGGGACCATGATTACTGCAATAGAACACATGGTTGAATTAAACCACAAACACATTTATCCATCCATTTTCTGAAACCACTGTTAAAATAATGTTTTGCTATATAATTTACAGAGGTCTGACACTTTAACATACCCAAAGTGCTGTTGTCCGTGTTGTTAGATAATTGCTGAAATATTGTAAGCTTTATTCATGCAGTATTTGTAGCTAATCAGTGTAAAACAATCAAAAGCAAATTAATGATACAGCAAATGTATTCAAAACTCTCGCTCTACCTCCCACTTGAATTTGTTCATATGAATACAAGTCAGGCCTGTTGTCATGGGTTGATCAATAATTCTGCATTGCAGAGTGAATTCCGCGAAATCAGCCCACAATCTGCGCTCATGTTTTTCTGTGGGGACTGATTGGATTTCCTTAGCGAAAAAGATGGCAAAGCAACAATCAATAATGGGTTATTTTAAACAACCTGGGGGTAGCAGCAGAGTGTGAAATATAACCCCAGCGATAAGACTACTGATAATCACCAGCAGGCCTTTTATTGTTTATAATACTGAGGTGTCATCGTACAACAGTTAAACACTAAAAATTTGATCAATTTTAGATAATTAATGGACTCCTTATTTAAAACTCGAACATTGCTTCTGTTTAAATCTTTGTAATTTATCGTTCTAATGCCAGTAGTGTTTTGCGGCGGGTTGGATTTTGGGGTGGGTTACATGCCTAAGTTATACCCGAACTCACCCAAAAAAATCATACCTGGCTAACCCCTGACAAAACACAGATTAATTATGCATCATCTAACACTATACAGACAGGCTTTCTAACATGGCTGCCGTTACAGTTATGGATATGCAGGGAAATTGACTTCAGATCATTACATCAAAAACACATCAGCTCCT
The DNA here is from genome assembly GCA_025775045.1 of Hiodon tergisus. Classification (NCBI taxonomy): domain Eukaryota; kingdom Metazoa; phylum Chordata; class Actinopteri; order Hiodontiformes; family Hiodontidae; genus Hiodon; species Hiodon tergisus. The sequence goes on along the minus strand of JAOVYW010035028.1, from coordinate 13,844 downwards.
GTAGTGACCCATTAATGGACTTGGATTCTACCAATACACACTTTCCTTATTTGCCATGTGAAAATCGTTTTTTATTCATGACAGAAGATGTGTTCTGTAGCTTCACTGGAAAAGCCAGATCAACACGCCAGATGTATCTGGCGTTCACTCTGCCATTAAGTGTAACACGTTATTGCATGGGGCTGATTGATTTTTAAATTAATTTACAATGGGAATAGGTATGAGCCTTCAATAGTCATTTGTTTCAAATCAGTTTCAAGCCTAATGCCCCTGAACTGTAGAACAGGATGTATATAAATAATCTCCAAACTAATATGGTCAAGGACAGTTCCCTTAGCTTCCACAGAAGATTTACAATGCCTCGTGCGGGCAGATCTTAATTGGATTTGTGAATGCTGAGGCAGCTTGCACGCAACGATCCCGTTCTTCTTAAAAAGCCATTACAGATTATAAGAGGGGATGGGGATTATTGTGAAGATGGCAGTCTGTCCCTTTATAAGTTTTCACACGATTGCATGCACAGCATCAGGATTTGGCCTGGTCCGTTATCCTGGCTTTTAACGTAGGGTGCAGCAGCATTGTGAGTGTAGGGGTAGTTTTTTTCCCCTCAAAGCTGTGTGTATTTCTATGTTCCGTTGAGAACCTGTGTTTGGACCGAGTGAAACAAAAGCATGAATGGATGAGGAGGGCACTTTCCCCTTTTATCTAACCCTGCCATCGATTGGACAGGCTTTACACAGTTCAATGCCGGGGATATTTCTGCGAGAAACAAATCAGCTCTGGATTATTATTTGAGGTGACTGGGATAGCACTAGCACAAGAGTCCTTCACATTACAAAGTCTATTTAAATTTTGTGCTGAGACCTTGATGTCTTTAAAAAAACACATGAAGTAATCTTGCATTAGCTAGACTCATGGGTTTGTAAAAGATGAAAAGACCACCAAGGTATTTCAAATAAAAGTACAGTCTAAAGTTTAGTGTCTACTTCAGCCTCAGATTAGTCCTAAAGCAGCATTTTTCTTAAAATTCTCCAAAAACATTCTTTCCATTATCAGGAATCACCTCAAACTAATGTGTTCTACATCTGCTGCCTGTAAGAGGCAAATTAGTTGGAACGCAAGCATCTTGTCTAATTTAATTTTATTGGTTTGAATTAATCTTTTAGCTCTTTGTTAATTATTCCCATTTTAACCCTTTACAATGCCTTTACAATGCCTCAGTCTCAACCCTGGTGTATATATTTCTGTAGCCCATACCCTGCAGTATCCCTTAACAAAGTGTAAACTTGTCAGCCATGTGAACTGCACTGATTACTGACTGAGTACTCATCCCACATAAATGTGCATTGCTTCTATGTTATAGGAGTCTGGGGCCCTGCATGTACACTAAGTTTAACAGAGGTCAAATCAATTCATCAGCGTCTCAACGTTAGCTCCCCAGTAAAGCTGTGGACTCAGCATGCTTAAATCTACCCGCCAGCCTATGTACTTAAGGTTTCCACATTACACCCTTTGTAAATTCAATCAATGAGCCACAAAATTAAAAGTAAAATTTGTGGTGGACTATACTAACACATAGCGGCATTGTTAATTACTATATTATGGTCTTTAGATAGACTTTCTTTCTTCCCTGAAAAGAGGTCCAATCTTTAGAATAGAATCAACAAACACCTTGAAAAGTAGATTCATGAACTCAACAAGCAACAGAAAATTCATTTATTCAAAGTTTAGCCAAATGTCTTGTATCACATCAAATACTAAAAAAAGCCTATTAGAGACGGCTGACGCTAACATCTTAATCTAAATACCAGGAAAAAAGATAACAGAGCATAATAAAAAAGATGGCAAGAGCAGAACAGGTGAGTGACACTGAAAATGACAGAGCCCTTCCTTCAACTGGAGAACAGTGAGATATGATTGTCATCATGCTCCAGTTTTTCAGCAACACTGGATTTAAAACCATTAAGCAATTTGCAATTTACAGTTGCTTGCATGCGTTTAGTAGAGAAAGATTGCATAGCTGTCAAAACGACGGTCTCTGAGCCCTCTGTTCCTGCACTGTGCTTTTTCTTTCCCTCGCTCCTCGATGTTTCACGCGACGCAAACCAGGCGAACAAGTTTTCGCTCCAACCTCTCTGGCCATCTCATCTCCCCATGTGAGCCGACACACAATATAAATCTGAGTATTAAGGGAAAGCCCAGCACACAAATCACAGATATGCAAAAACCGCCCCGGGGGACTGTGTCTGCGTTCAGGTGACCATGAAGTAAGCCCAAGGGATCTTGTTCATTCTTCTTAGAAAAGAAAAGGTGCATTTCCTTTAACATACAGACTTGTGAGATTTCATGGCTGGAAAAAGCATGCATTTTTAATATTTTTTTTCTCGTATTCTTTCGGTAAAAGGCGAAATGGCACAAAGGCCTGTGCTTGTTTCAAAAACGACAAAAAAAGATCCAGGATCCTGCCAATCCAGACGATTGTGTACTGTTTCCGGACTTTGTTTATACAAACGATTCATTGGAAATAGGAGTGAAGGAGAGTGCTCCATCTCCCCTGGTGTGTAGTAGACAGGCACTGTGCTGAGGTCCGGTGGGGTTAGGATCTCTGGCAGAGTGAAATGAGTGGTGCAATGCTGCACCTCCTTCCTCAGAGGTCTGCCCCACAGCCACATCCCGCACGACATCATGGGTCAGGTGAGCAGGGCCTGATCGCATCACCGCTTCTTCATTCACACACCCCTCATGGGAGCCCTCTTAGATTCTTATATGGAAGGTGCTGCAAAGACAAGACAAACGCAGGTGTATGGACATGCTTTATAATCCCACAGTTTATGTAAGTCAGCATTAACTTAGAGAGAGCCGCATTTGCCAGATTCCAAAGTTGAATTCAGTGTTTTTATTGACCATCTGATATGAATGAGAGTATACCTTCTTAAGTTCTTTTTTTAATGATCAAACTGAAATCGAACTGTAAAATGACCAGATGGCTTTTAATGAACTTTCAGTATTAAATATACTGGAAGTTATCAAATAAAAACTGAGTGAAATAAGTTTTTTGGCACAAAAAAAAAGAATCTAATTTATGTCCAATGATTTTTAGCATTAAGCATCTGGTGTATAGTGAAAAATGGTTTGACTACAAGGACATGGAGAAAGATTGCAAAGATAGGGGCATATTACAGCCTGCAAATATAATTTAACAGTTTAAGTTTAGCAAATGCATTAGAGTTTTTTTTCCAAATACCACATATCAAGACAGAACAAACAAACAAAACATCCTGTGAGGTATAACTGTTCTTAACCTCTGATGGCGCACTATAGAACATAAGTGGTACGTTCCTGTGTCCCATTTTGCACAGGTTGGGGGGGTCAGTAGTACCAGGATTCATATTTATATTACATTTATGTCTGGGGAAAAACAGAAGTAGCCGTTATAACGCTCTCTTGGTATCGTTCTCACGTTTTTTGTTTGGTCCCGTTTTAGGGTTTTTAGATTTTGGCAGATTTATCATCTGAGACGTAGCACGCATTCCTTGGTTTTTCCATTTGAAACCATTATGTGTCACTCTGGCACCGGAGCAAGGTCTTTCTCTAATGATTTATAAAGCAATTTCCGACCAGAAAAATGTGGCCAGTCTTGAAGAACCGATCACTTTGCCAAAGCCAGAGCAGTGTTAATACTCCCATTAAACAACCGGCACACTGCTAATGGTAACAGTTCAGGGAGAAATAAAGTTCCCAACCTATCATTTACTCAATGTTGGCAACTGGATTTGGGTAAGGTGGGGAAGAAGGTGAGATTTCCACCAGGCTCATGCTATAAAAAATAAAGTTTCAGTTTTTGGATAAATGCCATGCATGGAAGAAGGGCACATCTGTGCGATCGAAACTCTGCTTAAAACTACCCCATTAACAAACACAATGCAATGTCCAAGCGTCAAATTATGGTTCTGATGATTCAGAATGCAGCAGTCTAATAGAAATACAGCCAAGCCAGTTGAGTTGCTCAGCTTGTAAAGGCTCTCGCCCTGTGAGCTGGAATTCACGAGTGCAGATCCAACTCCTGTCATTCGATTGCGACCTGGAGAACAGGCACAATTGGCAGAGTGCTGCCTGGGCTGGGGTGGGATTATTGGAAGGGTTTCTTTTGGCTCTTAGCTAACGTGCCTCACCTATCGGCTTCCCAAAGCGCCTGCAGGCGTTCAGAACTGCTAAAACAGAAGTGCCTCTCATCCAATCTGTGCTGAAACTCTTAAGATGGCTGTGTACTCTGCAGAGTGGATGGTTCGAAGACTGGGATTGGATAATACTGATTATACTTCCTCACCCTCCCCGTGAGCGGAGGCAGGATTTGTGGCAACTGACAATTCCAAATAAGATCAAAAATAAAGTAAAGAAACATTACTACAGCTATTAAACCAGTTTGAAAAATCTGATACACAAATAATGAAATAAAGAAATGCACAGACCAAATCAAAACTTTGGTAACCCACTACATAACTTAACAAAACTTCTTTTTTTTAAGAGTAGATGAAAAAAGACACCTACAAAAAAAGAAACACTGTTAGATAGATTTGAAAACTCTATCCTTGAAATACAAGCTCTAAAACAAACAAAAAAATTATAATAAACGGAGTAAAGAACAAAAGAAACCAGAAAGAGCCAAGACTTTTGCTCCAAACAATGAGGACAAGCACAGTGCGACCAGACAGACCAACGGCTGCTCGGGGACGGGACTTTTGGCCGAGGCTACACATTCTGTCTAGCCAACCGGAAAAAGGCGCTGCATGATGGACAGATTTAGTAGAGTGTTATTACCAGGCTATATCAATGCTCCGGCAATGTGCCTTTTTTACTAGCAAGTGGCTTCTGGCCGGTCTGGCCCTTCAAATACGCACTAGTCACAGCACCATGATAGATCGCTCGGCCATAAAACTCCTTTGATCAAGCACTATTTGCTTGACTTGATTTTAACATATCTCTTTGTAAATAGCATTAGTCACAGGATTGTAAAACCCTGCTTACCAAATAACCCTTTGTTTTCCCCTGTGCACAAAGTCCAGCTACGCACTGTCAGCATTTTACACTGAAAAACACCTTCCACTTGAGTTATAGAGATAAAAAATGGTATTCTAAAGGTACTATAAAGCTATTATTTTGTTGTCTATAGGAAGTAGACTGAAGATTGCATTACAAAGTCAAGCAAGAGGTACATATTTCACTGTGATTTCATTTGGTTTTTTTGAAGACTAAAAAGTGTGCGGTGAGTCACCTTAAAAAGTCAGGAGCCCTTGAAATCATGTTTTCAAAGTCAGCGTAGGAGAGTTTGCTGTCTCCGTCCAGGTCGGCCTCTTCAATGGCCTTCTCACACACCAGGGTCACCTCCTCAGGGGTCAGCTCCTCTCTCGTCAGCTTGTTCAGGGTTTGCTCTAGATCCTCCTTGCAGATGAAGTTGTCTGTGTTGAAATCTGCCAGCAACGTAAGAGCATTAAGAGACCATGGCATCTTTGCTGAAAAGGCAGCTATTTTTAATGAATTCATTCAAAGACACCTCTCATTTTTTTCAAGTACACATACAAATCCAGCCACTGGCAAAAAAAAATAATGCTTGACTCACCATATATTTTAAAAGCGTAAATGGCCTTGAGTTCTCTAGGCGCCGTTTCGCTGAGCACAGAGAACATGTCCACAAAGTCATTGAAGCTGAGGTTCCCCAAGCCATCCTCAGAGAAGGACTCCACAATGCGATTTCTGAAAGGGTTTTCCTGCAAAGCACATCAAACAGCAGAGCTTAGCTGATACCACTTATGTCATTGATCTGTGACTGATTTTACATGGTTGACATCCCAGGCAGCCAATCAAAGCCTTAAAATCCTACAACTCTGAATGACCACATTAGACAAAAATCCATAGGGAAAACATTTGTAGGGGCTTTTTAAACAGCCCCCACGGCATTAATCATTGGGAATGACATGCATTCCAGTGTGTACAAGTATAGCAATAAATAACACAAATAATCAAGTGCTATCATCATTATATCAAGTTAAAATAAATACTAGTGGTGGTTCTGTGCCCTAAAATGCGTGATTTCTCTTGCTATCACACATTATTGAATTGACATGAGGAAGTTGACCCAGCTCCCCCCTCTTTTTCTGCTGGTTTTAAAGGTTCTGGTTCAGTTAAGGCCCAAGCACACAGCACATCTTACTTTATGTACAGCAGAAGAGGGTGCTATGCATTCATGGATATCGGTAAATTAACCAAATCTGAACATTGACCTCCTCTGGTGGTGCAAACGTAAATCTTCATTTTGGTTCCCAAGAGTTTAATAAGTCCCTCCCATCTTTAGTCCATCTTTCCTAAGGTCCCATTTGGGCCACTGGTTCTTCTGTGCGTGGCCAGAGATAAAACGATAAATACACTACACACTGTAGCTTTGTTTGTATTTCGGTTGCTATCTGGTACAGAGCCCGTGATGCAGCATTGTCACCAGCGCCAGCCTGATGCAGCTAATTAACACAGTCATCTGTGCAGGTAGTGTGGGGATTTATGCCACACGGTGACATTTGGTTCCTGAGCATGCTCGGGGCATCATAACTCATTATTCCGGCAGTCTTCTGCTCATTTATCAAGTTCTGCAGTGCTTCACAATTAGTTAACCCTTTGACATTTTCCATCTCCTGCAAGGACACATTATAATAAGTGCCTCTATATCCATAACCCTCGCAAAAACATATTAAATTTAATCATTTAAATTTCTAATCAATCATGAAATTGAGCTGTCCTGTCAGAAATACAAAAATATATTTTGCTTTGGCAATGTGGTGAATAACCGGACATGAAAAACAGGAAAACATAAGGTCCTGTTTATATCACAGAAATATTTTCAGATAAATGCCTTAAAAATGACAGAGAAATATTTCAGCCCCATATTTCATACAGCATGAAGTCCTGCAGAGATGTTATTCATAGTTAGCGAGGTACAATACATATGCTTTTTTTTCAGTCACGGTTTTAACCATCTAAGATTAATAAATCAACAACCTCTTTATCAGCTTTGTATCTAGTTATTAATAACCTGCGGCATCTGTAGACTGATACTGTCCTCTGATGGAGAAGTGTCAGAGTAGCAATTGGATGTTCACAATCACACAATGTGTTTCAGCCCACAAGACCCATCCACCAAGAGAACCCATTAGATCGTTGAGCTAAACACCAATCTTCCTGAAGGAAATCTTATCTTCGACTCCAGGGAGTGATGTCACTGTCCGTAGAAAACTCATTCTCAAAAAGCTTGTGGAATGAGAAGGGATGTTATGCAATGTTGCTAAGAGACAGGAACATAACTAGAATACATTGCCAAGGAATTTTAAAGCAGTGCATAGCATCAGCATACTGCTCTGCTGTCAATATATGGTTGCTGTGTACTACTGTACGGTTCTTTATCTTAGCATTTATGATTCCTTTGCACTTTTAACCAAAAAAAGAGTCTTACCTTTAACTTCAATCCGGGGTTTAAAGGATCACTTCCCCCAGCGCTCAACCTCCCAGCATTTGCCAATTGCAATTTAAATCAAGACTATAATCCCTGCGTTAGGCTAGGGAGGGGCTTTTGTAGCAGCAGCAGAGGAGTGGCTGGGGTTACACAGCGGTTTAATGAGGATATGGCCAGGGAATGAGCTCCCAGTTATTCAGGGATGACTGGGTGTATGAATCCTCCTCATATTTTCTCTAATTGAATTGTGACTCTATTGCTGTTGCAGTCGGCAAAACAGTGCTATTACCTCTCAATTTCAAATGTAATAAAAGTTTTTTTTCCCAATATCCTTGTATTGGAAATAAAACTTATGTCGCTATGCAACCATGAAATTACAGACCAACAAAATCTGTGGCGGGAAAGAAGATTTTTCATGGAGTGTTAACTTTCAGCAGCTCAGAACGTCAAATTTCTCTTCCATATCCTATAAAAAGCAAGGCTGTTGTACCCATTAAATGCTTATCAATTCATATTCAAATGTTAGCTGTTTTGTTCAGACATCATCAGTGCTGGGTGGGTCGTACTTACAATAGTGGAGGCAGAGCTGCACTATCGCCAATGCAGTATGAGTTGGACAGGCACCGTAAAATATCTGGTATAGAACCTTTCCATATTCCGATAACTCATTATCTTCGGTAATCGTATGTTGATGTGTTTAACATGATTTTGGAAGGTCAACATTGTTACTGTTATCCATGGTTTCTTCTTCACCTGTGCCACTGATCAGAGGTCTCTATGCTGTATTATAGACACAAGTGTTGCTTAATTTCCCAGTGGAGGTGTTGATGTAGTTCTGCTTGTTAATTTATAATTGTGATGATTGAGCCAATGAGAAGGAAGAGTTGTCACAGTTTCGGTCGATTGAATGTGATAGATCTTCGGTGAGAGGCGCCACGTTGAGAAGGCGTTATCAGCCACCATGTTTGACAACACCCAGATCTCAACCCCCAGAGGCAGGCTGTGCAATGCCTTCTCCCCGGACAGAGAAGTGTGGACGCCTGGAGTGAGGTGTGTATACCGGTGAAGTCACTCCTCCAGTGAAAACTATATAGTTTCTGCTGTATGTGTGACAGACTGAAGCTGACTAATCAGTACTGCAGCTGATACAGCAAAAGGTGGGTTCTGGCTGGCTGGCAGGGTTAATTAAAGTGAATATACCACCTTAAGAATTCTCACTGTTTCCATTTTCCAGTCCCTGGCTGCATCAAACAGCTGCTAAAACCCAGTGCTCCAATCTGAGTGAGTTGATTACAACAAAAAACGTGTAAATATATAACAGTACACTGTGCATAACAATTGCCCCGAACCATTAAGTTCACTATGCACTATTTCTCCACAAATTCCTGCACATTACGACATCAAAAGCGACACTCCTAATATTCAGGATCAAAATCTTCATATACATTAATTTTTTTTTACCTTCAGTTCTGGCATGTTGACTATGAGTGCCAGAGGAACTTTGACATCTGGATTCTTGGTGTAGTCCATCGGTACTAAATGGGGCGCCAGCTCGTGGTATCTTCCATGTAACCTAAAACATAAAGATAAAAGACAGTGGATCACCACTCAACGCTAATATGTTAAACAAATGAAACTGTTATTTAATTAATGCACAAAGATAACTGAAGCTGACAAAGGCATGTCAGCAGCAGGCAGCCCTTTTCTCATTCACCGGCTGCTACAGGGTCACCAGGGTTCAGTCAATTCCAATGCGCAGTAACCTTTTGCCTTGGTGGAAACTTTCATTTTTTCCTGCACACTGTTGCCAAGGAAACATTAGCCCACTAAAAATATGGAAATCAATACAACAAAAAAACACCCAAATATAGAAAATCTAAAATGAGCTAAATAACGGTGTCTGCTACATCTTAGTTTCGTTTTTCTTCTTTCCTATCACCCATTAATGGCAATGATCAATAGATGAAGACCGATTTCACCATTCCTTCTTGCTGTGGGAGTGAGTAATTTGAGATACACCTCTTTAAAAATGTCTCTTAAAGTGTCAAAACAGGACGCTAACGTGAAGTTTTTCCTGTTAATTTCAACAGAGATATTAATAAATGATACTGAAAATCCAAGGCCGATTACAGAGGAATAAGCTGGGTATCTGGCATATCTATAACATCATAACAATCGGCTGACCTTAATGATGCAACCACTGACAGAATACAGGAATGTTTTATGTGCGATATAAAAGCTTCCGACTCCCTTAGTTTCATTAGTCGTTGTTTATACGGTCTCCCCGCACACAGGAAACACTTATTAACATTTGATATCCCATCTATGTTACAAAATGGAAACATTTCATTCATCTAAACGGATTCACGAAAGCCGGATCGGGGTTATATAACAGACAGTGTGGAGGATAAAATATGAAGATGCCAAGGAACAAAAATCACACAGAATGCATTCACAGTGTGTGGCTGCCAAACGTTCAGGCCTCAGGAGGTATTATGGGCAAGTGAGGCTTCAGGAAGAGATCTAGGCAGCTTTGAACGGGTTACCATCGGTGCACGTGTGACAGACAAAGGCTGCAGATAGGGTTAATGTGTCAAGCAAAACATTCTCAAAATGTGGAAAAATACACAAGCACGGGCCAAAAGAAGTGTGTTCACAGAGTTCACGGTCAGAATAAGGCCCAATACCACCGCTGGGCTACAGTGTTCAATCAGCTCATAGTGCATGGAACGCAGGAATCTGACATGTGTGGAGACAGGAGTGTGGCATGGTATGATGAGTTGTTCTGCAGCCTCTTCTTTTCAAATATACGTGTACATGTGGCCACAGCTCAGGGAACACTATTCCGCTGATTTCCTGGTTCAGGTAGTTCCATAATAGCTGAGGGATAGATTGTGGGATGAAGAGTTACTAACAGATCTTAGTCCTTTTTTATTTTTTATTCCTGTTTTATTTTCTCTGGTAAGCGAGCACCACAGTCTGCAAGGCGGTAATCCCACAGACGGGAAACCATTCCTATTTCCCTCCATTCCCCAGACATGAAAGCGAAATGTCTGCATGATTGGTGCTGGGTAAAATGGATGCCGGGTGGTGAGCATTTCTCTGACCTGGAAAAGCTAATTTACAGTAATTCTGGCTTGTGACAGCGCTCCACCTTTGGACATATATCAGAAGTAATGAAAAGTCAGGGTGACACAGCGCTTCGAAGACGGAAGATAAAAGCTGGTAATGGCTCATTGATGAGGAATAAGCAGAGACATTAGTGGTCATTAGAACCTAATATTTTAAACATCATTTACTTTCCAATCCTTTACAAAGAGCTGGGCAAGAAGACTGCACAGTTACTGTCTCTGGTCTATTGGTTACATGTTGACTCCACTCGTCCGTGTGCATTTTTAACCAGGACGAGTGTGAATGGATCTCAGTCTGTAACCATAACGCCAGACTGATGTATAGCCCCATCTGTAGTATCAGTAAATCTCTTCCTTTCCTCTGTCTGTTTTATTACACTGCACGTAGTCATGATGACACAGAGTTGGGCCGATATCCGTTGCAATAAATACATAAAAAAGGCATAATTAGGTTTACATTTGGTGTGGTCAATATAAGGGCAAACGTTACCACCATTGGCTGCCCTGATTTTGCAATGCTTTGCCGTAGGGAACCCTGTACATTGTAGAGAAATGTTTCAAAGTTGCCACAAGCTGACAGCTGTGTAAGACACATGTATTAGTTAAAAAATGTTTTATGGGACAGACTAATAAATTACACAAGCAATCATTTTACTTCACCAGTTCCTATAGAACATAAAACATATTCATTCATCCCTGTAACAACCTTGCTTGTTCATCACGAGGAAACTTAATTTAAAAGGCTCTTCACACAGTCTGCAGACACCGAGCATAAAAGCCCCCATGAATTAAAACACGGCACACAGTATCTGAGTCTTACAGGGAGGCTGCCTGTCACGGTTAGCCGGAGGAAAGGGCCAGCACCACAATTTATTCAAATTAATTGTCTGCAGTAGCAGGGCTAAGTCGGGTTAAACATTTATTCAGTCAATAGCTTTTTAAATAATGTTGGTTCCTTGGCATGCGATAAGCATAAAAACCAACACATCTCTGCATGAGACGAACCGATCGTCGTGGTCGGGCTCAGATGAAAGCATGAGATTTGGTAGGAAGTGGGTTATGTTTATGGTACAAACATATACAAAAATCATACAAAAATGTATGATCATTTTTTTATGATGATGTTTGTACAAAATCTGTAATGCAATGGAGCTGAATAATGGAACAAGTGGAATAATCTACAATTATTCATCATTAGTAGCATACTGTATTTAAGTACATATTAGATTTTTCGTCATTGCCAATTTAACTGAATTTCTAATTATGTGTTGGATAAAGATTTGTGAAATAAGGCCTCAAAGCCAATTTAATATCGGGTTCACATGTTTCACGTTACTTGGAAGGGTTTTATTGATTTTTACACAAAAATATCATAATTTAATCAATACCACATAGAACTATATAATGTACAACATATCTATGTACTGTGCAATGCAAATAGGCCGTAAATTACGGCATTACATTTGGTATGAAACTGAAAAAGTAATGAGGCTGTAATCTGAAATGTTTCATACCATTTCATTTTTATTGTGGAAAGGCTGCAAGACAAGACCTATCAAGTTCAACCCTACTGAGCTATTTCTGCGAAATAGTGACAGCAACGTTAAAACCAGCATTACTGAAATGGACCCACATAAAATATCCATCAGCACACAAATAAAACCCTATTTTATCACAGCATTACTAACACTAAGCCAGCCATTATGAGAATGGTGCTAATGACTTTATAAATCCCATCCATATAACGTAGCAGCCCGTAGTCTCACGTCGTCTTGGCTTTTGTTGGGTCATTGGGGGAGGATACAGAACTATGCTGATCAGCCTAGGAGTGAAAATACCAGCAGAAATAGGAGATAAGGCCTCAGTCACAGTAAGAGAACCGTGTTAATTTAAATAGACTTCTGATCCTTCTCCTTTATCTCCACCCTTCCACTGTGAAATAAGCCTACGCCAGGACCAAAGGACAGGTATGGAGGTACTGATTACATGCACAAATAGAAGACTGTGAGCAATGGACCCCATTAACATTAACCACATAGATCCATCTTCCATCAAATCTTAATTCTTGCCCTCTTGCTTTAAAAAGGAAGGGGAAAATTCTGATATTGAGACTAATGTGTTCTTGCTGCTCAATGCATGATTAGCACTAACATAGGGCTGGGATTTGAAGCTGCGTTCCAATCCTTTTCAAGTGTACTAATACAGACGGATGACAAATTAAAGGAAAAACCTGAGAGGGGGTCTTTTATACTGTGGGGGGCATTTTACTGGCATGGTTTGGGTTCACTTGTCCCATTAAGAGTTATTCTGAGTGATCACCTTTATCCCATGGAGAAAAATTTCTATCCTGATGGGAGTGGTCTCTTCCAGGATGACAATGCCCCCATCCACAGGGCATGAGGGGATCACTGAATGGTTTGTTGAGTGTAAAAATGATGTGAATCATATACTATGGCCTTTGCAGTCACCAGATCTCAACCCAGTTGAACACCAGTGGGAGATTTTGGACAACACTCTCCACCACCAATCTCAAAACCTAATCATGGAATATCTTTTGGAAGAATGGTGTTCCATCCCTCCAGCAGAGATCCAGACACTTGTAGAATCTTTGCCAAGGCGCACTGAAGAGGTTCTGGCAGCTTGTGGTGCCCTAACACCTTACTGAGACACTTACTTGGCTTCGTGTTCTGTACATAGCATTGTATCTTTAAATAGCAAAACATCAAAAGTAAGTAAGGCAAAGGTCTTCCACGTTCCCTATTTCATACTGGCACAGGAAGTATGGAAAATAAGCATTTTCACTTAAAAAGATGATTCAATTTTTAAAGAGGATGTTCAAAACCAAACAGATATTGTACGTGAGCAGATAAGTCCAGCAATTTCTTTTCATCTAAAATCATTAATGAAACTAACCCGAAGTTTAACTATTTTAAAGAGGAGTGGAACAGGGCACAGTGGGTGAGCTGTAAAGGTTGCCTCATGTTCTGGAAGCTTTGTCCCTCATATTAACCAGATCAAGCTTAATATGTAATGTAAACTAGTGAATCAGATAATCAAAGCAAACCAATGGCCTGTTTCATTAGCATAACCAGGACATTTCACTACTATCAAATATCCTTCTTTGCTCTCCTTTAAGTATATTTATACTCAGAAACAAAGGGACACCAAGTTATTCCAGTCGGCCAGGCAAAGATAAAAACAAATCACTGGATTTCTCA
>JAOVYW010035017.1:14334-28118 GCA_025775045.1 Hiodon tergisus | reverse complement strand
AAAATTCATGATTTAATTGATTATACAAAATGCCCCAATATAAATTGATGGCCCTCCCCAGGGCGTCCATTATGCCATCGGACGTCTTTGGTCAACACCAGTAAAAGTCCCCTGACTCTTAGACAGGATGCCTCAGTTATTTTATCCTCAGCAATCCCATCGTTATACTTTCCTTTCAAGTTGATTGGTTGATTCTGCCAATTGCTTCCTTCCAATGACATCTCTTTCCCAGGAGGAAAACTGTGTGAACTGACAATGTAATCATATAATTTTTTAATTACACTCTTTGACCTTTGCTTATGAGGAGAGAAATGATTAATTTATGTTTTATCTTGGGCCATGCAGTTTAAGTAACTTCTACGACTTCACACCATCATTAGAACTTCTCCCACATTAAATTTTAAATACAACATGGTGTTGTAAATATACCTGCTGTTTAGTCAGTGTAAATGAAAAAAGCTATATTAGACATGCACACACACGTGCAACACACAAGTATAGAAGGTAAGTAAAAAATGTGGATATTTTGCAATTATCAGAAACGACAGTGAGATCACTTTAAAGTGTGATGTCATGGCCGTCTTAATTCTAGAAGTGTCCATTAACCTCATCTAAAACCAATTTTCTTTATGCAGAGTCATTCTAATGAATCTAATCTAATGAAATAATGAAAAGAAGCTAACGAAATGTGGTATAGCCAGGGGTTAGTCAGCAGGGCAGGGATGATGTCATAGTAATATTCACCCACGTGAATTTGAAACAATGCCTGCCTCTGACAGAGCACTACATTACACTAAAACAAATGTAGATTATAACAGAGGTTTAATGTGGTTTTGTTGTTCGACGCCCTAACCTTTGTGGGAAGAGCAGGGATTGGCAAGGTGTCCATGGTAAAAAGTTTGAGGTCCGTAATTTATTTATCACCGAGTCCAGTAATTTTTTAAGTGTCTGTCGCGCAACTTGGTTGTGCTGACCCCTGGGGAAAAGGGGGAGGTTCTCGCCAGTTGGTTAGATCTCTCCAGTTGCTTATGTTTGCTGTACCTTTGTTTCCATGGGCAGATCTGGGTAATTAACATATTTGAACCAAAATCTTTGAGAAAGACCATGGCTACCTTTTTCGGGTTGCTATTTTGTCAGGTAGAATCTTTACATTAGTATTGGAATTAGTTTGTGTCTTGTTAGAAGGGGAAACCATTGTTTTGGTATTTTTATTTCCCCTGACGTGAATAATAATAAGAACATGAGTAATAATAAAATAAATATTTTAAAAATGTGTGTGGACAAAAAAACAACGAATTTACCTTTATACTGTCAGCAGCAAAATGGATCAGATTCCACCCTACAATCTCCAGGTGATAGGGCTTAATCTGGTTTTAACCTCTTCGAAATTGGTTAATTTTGCAAATACAGTTGATTCCACCAAAAAGTTTATCTTCAACAAAACACCCAGAAAAAAATAAATCTTTTTTTTTTAAATCATATTTTATGTGTATATTAAGAACCTCACCACCCCTCACCCCTTGGGGTTTCCATACAATTATAATTTATCAAATTAAATCACTGCATGTTTGATAGGGCGACAGTTACTTATCTGTACAAATATGGTATGGAAGTTCTAGACAAAAAGTAAAATATAAAATAAAGTTTTAAAATTATTTTTATGTCATAAGCCAGCCCCTCGGCCGCTGATGGAATTTGTTCAACTGTTAGCGTCACTTGATCAATCCACAAGAGGAGACTCCACATCACTCTAAGTTTGTTTAAACATGTTCTGGAATGCTCTACTGGAGTATTCTGGAATACTCTATTATACCGAAGAACAATACATCAGACTGATCCGAACGGGATCCAGTTTGTGACCATTTTTGACTCTTTCCATTAGTTGATTGTATTTTACTGTTTTAGTATATGTTTTAGTACTTTTTGTTGTTTTTCAGATTTTGTTTGTGTGTTATATGTTTTATTTTTGGGACTATCAATGGAAAGAAAATAAAAGGATCATCTGAAATGCTTATAAAATGTAAGACAACTGTATAAACAAGAAACAGTATTTATTGTGCAAAGCACAAAAGCAAAGTTTTCAACATCACATTCAACATTTTTTAATTACACGATACATGCATTTTTATAACCATCTAGTTAATATATAAGCATGATAGTTGACTGTTAGATGTGTGGTTAAAAAGGGGCCTTTTAAGTATTTATTCCCCCCCTAAAATAGTTTAATATTGCATTTTGAACCTCATATAACTGTTACTTGAGTTTTAACCTAAATAAGACATAAAAATTTAATTAGATATCCTTATTCTTTGATCTGTCCATGGTGCATCAAAGTGCATTGCTTGTTAAACCTAAGGGGAAATAATGGAGGCCCGTTGTAATTTCACAGGTTTTTTATTATTATTATTACTATTATCTTGCAGAAAAAGAGCTACTTTGGTTGGATTATTCTCAGTCATTAAAAAACTACACGTTCTCTTTATAACCATTGGTTGGTGCCTAATAATCTATTTTCCTGCTTCATAACTGGCTCTGTTACAGCTTCAAGCCAGCAGTTTTGTAGACTCGGTCAATAATTTTATACTATTACTTTTTTAACCATTCATTCTCTTTAGGACTGTAGTTACTATCTTGAAAAAACATTTTAATTTTAAGCAACCATCAGCCAGTGCTCCTTTCAGCAGTTTCATATTTGGAAGTCTGTGGGGTTATGTGTGGGTATTGGCCATCAGAATAGTGCCACTGTCACAATTGTAATTTTAGATTTGTGGCTTTAGCTTAAATCGAATACAACTACAGTCCTCACAGTGAATTTAGAGAGAGTTGTTGTTTTTAATTAGACTATTAAGTCAGTAAATAAATAAACACAAGTTTCTCATGTCCTTAACACCACCTATCTAATCAACAATTTTAATGGTGAGGTCAGCAGGTTTTGCGAAACAGGGTAAGTTAAAGGCATATTTCATGAGGGATGAGGGACATCCTGGTGAGACACGTACAAGTTAGACCGTTCTTGGAAGAGAAAGGGTTGTTTTCCGGTTTTTATGAACTGTTGTTTACTGGGGGTGTTTCCAGACTCAACTGAATGCGGAAAAAAAAGAAATTAGAAAACCGCGGCTAGGCGCTGTGGCCAATTGCATCACTTCTATGCGCCAAAGAGAGATGTAGTTTGCTTGGACTACTGTAGTCCATGGACCAAAAAAACTGCACTTCGAGGAAGGCACTTAACTCAAATTGCTTCAAAAAATATCCTACTCGACAAATGGGTCGAACTGTCGCTGTCTTTGTCATTCATAATGGATAAGGCGCCCTGTGCAGCAAAGTGATAATGTAATGGTGCATCAGTAACATGGCGATAATTCATTGCACTGTAAAGTTCAGGTGTCAGACACGGCACACTGACAAGAGAGACAGAAATGTTAACAAAAGAACAAGCACAATTTGACATTAATGAACAGAAAACAACTTGCAAGCTCTTACGACCCCTTTTTCTGTTACAGACCAATAAAATGATAGATTAAAAGAACAATTTGGCGCTTGTCTCATAAGAAGAAATAACTTTAGAGATGAGGTTTGAAAACGTGCAAGAGAGAAAATGAGAGAAAATTCCAGTACATGATCTGTTGACAAAGTAAGATGTCATTAACTAAATAAGTCCCACTGAACAGGGCTCAGAAGATTAGTGGTACTATATATAAAATCTTTTAACCACTCAGATTAGTCTGTAGTAGAGGTAAGATTTCACTAGTATCACTACTATATGAAATGTTTCAAGGTTTGCGTGATAGTGCAGACCCAAACGTTAAGATTGACATAAGATAAGGTGTGAGAATACAGTGTGTGACCAGTAGGTTTGTCTTAGTGATTAAGACTTTCTCTCCACTTAGTTGAATTCCTCAGATCCTGATTCTGTCCTTGCACATGATTCTTCTCTTGCAGTGGGCTATATAATAATTTTCAGATACCCTGTTTTGACTGTATAACTTCATTGCTGTCGAGTTGCATCCTACGACTTATAACAAATTTTTTTATTAGTCTGTAGAACAATCAGGATTTCTGATTGAACTGGACCCCATACATGTTAAGTAGCTTATTTTTGCGTAGACTTATTATTTTTGTGCAGTAGACTTTTGGTTAATCTAAACAGCTCAGCTTCAGACCATCACAATCTCACCATCACAGTGCTGTCAGACCTTAGGGCACTCCTGGCTGACGATACACTGGGTCACAAGCTACCCAAATGAAATCTCTGGCTGTAAATTAAATTAGCTGAAAATAAAATACTTAAAACCAATGAAAATGGTTCTCGTGCATGAGTTCTACGTGAATCCCCACCCCAAAGTTTCTTCATTTTACATTAACATTTTAGTTGCTTAGCAGACACTTTTATCCAAAGCGACTTACAGTTTACAATTTCTTCATTCATCTACTTATTCAGCTGGATATTTTACTGAAGCAATTCAGGTTAAATACCTTTCTCAAGAGTACAACAGCTGGGGTAGGACTTTTGTTTACAATCTCACTTTAACCACTACACCACCAGCTGCCCCAAATGACTGTTTTTACTGTTGTAATTACTACACTGATGTCATATTATCATGTTCTACTACAGCAATTAACCACAAATTCACTCCACTCATTAATATTCAATAAATTAATACAAATGTATAAAACCAAAAAATATTATAACAATAGTTATAACATAGTTATAACATTGCAAATTACTTTGCACCCCAAGGATTTAATTATAGAAAAACATAACCACAATGCACTCAATGACGCTTCAAGGGGCTGTAAAAAAAGTCAGCTCCCCTCTGGTAATTTTACACCTTTTTGTTAAAGTATTGCATCGTGTCAAAAGTGAAAATCTGGACAGAAACATAAAGTGGTCTGTCACGTGGTGCAAATGCGCCAAATCAAAAATTTACGCAATCGCAGCTCCAAATAATAAACATGATCTTTCTAAACAAAATACAAAACCAGAACATAACAAACTAGGATGCAAAACAGGAACAGACCAAAACAAAACATAATAACAATAACTTTCCCCGACTGAGGAGAAGTGCCGGGTTTAAATGGAAAATCGAAAACCAAGTGGGGAGGTGCAGGGCGAATGGGAAAGGAGGTGATCAAAACAGTGCACAAGGGTCTGTGGAATGTTAATTGGCTAATTACTTGACAAGGGCTAGAAGTTGACAGGCAAACTGTGAGATGGTCGCTTAAATTTTTTAAGACGTCTTCAGTTTAGTTTCAATAAACTTGCTTACTGCAAAGCTTCGGAACCAACCATTTGTTTCACAAGAAAACCACGCTACCCCAGAGAGGGTTTTAAGTCTGACAGTGCAGAACTCTGCTGACAATCACCAACCCTGTTTAGGCTCTATTTAGACTCTTTGGACCACCCCAGTGGCATTGTCAAAAACTGAGATCTGTTCTCTTGATCGTTCTCCTGCTGAGTTGGCAATCATAAATTGAGTCCCAGACAGCAGTTCTACTTTCTTGTGAGTAGTTTTTTTTACTTTCCTTCCCTCTTTAGTCATCTCCAAATCAATGAAATGGGGTGGATCTTTTAATGTATTCTTTTTTCTACAAGAAAACTGAAAAGTATAAGAAGGTATGTTTTGATATTTGCTCAATTTACTTATGACCTATGCTTTTAGCACACAAGTTTTTTTTCTCAGTGATAAGCGTTATAAAACAACAGTGATAATTCATTGCTCCATGTTTTTTGTTGTTGCATTCTTCCCTCAGAGTAGCCTGATTTTGTTGCCCATCTCAATTACATTATTCCCATAATTACCCATCTCTACCCATCTCATCCCACAGAAGCTCGATTGGATTGAGGGCTGCTGACTGGCAAGTCCACTGCAGTAAGATGAACTCACTGTCACGTTCCCGCAACCATTCCTGGATAATCCCAACCGTATGGCATGGAGCATTATCCTGCTGAAAGAACATAGGTGGTTACACTACTGCCATGAAGGCCAGCACCATTGATGATGTTCTGAAATTCTGTGGAATTTGAACGTTGCTCCACTCGTTCCAAGAGACCCGGTGTGTGCCACAAAAACAAACCCACACCATCAAACTGCCACCACCTGCCTGCATTGTTGGTAGCTGGCAGGATTGATCTATGGACTACTATCGGCGTGATGTTTTTCCAATCCTGCATTGTCTAGTGTTTATGTTCCTCAGCCCACTGTAACCACAGTTTTTTTGTTGACAGGAGTCTGCCTTACCCCACCTGCAACAAGGTAGGATGGCAGTGAGTATAGTTTCTCTAGGTACAGTGAAGCAGTTACAATGGGCAAGATATCATGGATAGCAACACTAATATGAGCTAATAATGAGCAGGCAACAAGTTCAAATTACATTATGATTTCTATTGTTTGAATTTGCAGAAGGAAAATGTCTATGAGCAGCGAATCCAGGCTTGATGTTAATTCCCTGGGGTCAGATAAATTTTTTTAAGTTGACAGCAATTAAAAGCATTAGGTTTTATCCAGAATAAGAAAGCCAAGCTGCCTTTAAGGCCTGTCTCTAACGTATCCCTCATTATCCATTATTTATTAGAAATCAACACTCTGCAGTTGTTAAGTCAGCAATCTTACTGCAAAATCAAACAAGGGCTGAACTGTTTACCTGAGATGGCGCAAAATATGGACAATAGAAAATGTATTTAATCTTTTAAAAGTCAACCAATCAGGATTTAGGATTTGGACATGACAGCGGATGGTAAGGATGTTTGCTCATATGGAATTTTTGATTATTTGCTTTTCAAAATCCCTTTTATAGCAGATTTACGTTTATATTCAAAACATAAGTGGCAGTTTTTCTAAAGCAATTCAGAGTAAGTATATTTCTCAAGAGGACAATAGCAGAATCGTAACTGGGATTTGAGCCTACAGCTCAATCACTGCGTGATGTCGCTTTAAACTGGGGTTTCTAAATCTTTTCCTTTTACACTTTCAGTTTAATGCTCCCCTGTGTCTTTCATGTATTCTGGATATTGATATTTAATGTTGTGTTAATTATTCATTATAATGTAGCAGAACCCAACGGGAGGACACTCACCACTTAATCATATACACACAGTAAGATCAAAGGTTCTGCTTTTGTAGGAAAGAACAAGGTAAGCCCGGACAAAGAGTTTAATATGTAAAGGTCAAAGTTGTTTTTAATGTCTGCTGTGTCCTTGTCGCCTCATGGGTAGAAGTGCAATGGCTGAAGTATTAGAGAAAAAATGTTCTGCGGCGGCTTCCAGGAACCAGCAGTGAACATGAATGAGTCCAAGAGCAGGAATGGAGGCTTCAGGCTTTAGTCTATAATGGACCACAGTGTAAGAGGCAGAAATAAGAACACTGGAGCCCTATTATCAACAGCTCTATCAACAGCTCAGTGTGTATCGCCACGCCCGTTGAAAACGTAGAAAAGTATAGCCTTAACATCAAACAATGTCCGTGAAAGTGGGGCTGTACACCCTCCCAGAGTGGATTCTGCTGAGGAACCCTGGCTACTGGAAGGGATTATGGTGGAGGATGACAGGTTGGTAGATGGAAGGTGGCCGGTGGGTCCTGCAAAAATCTGGTCCTCCTGCATATCACCTCCTTCCGGGACTTCCACAAGGACACAGCCTACAGTGCTGTCTGTCAATGTAGTGTAAGCTCTATCATACTACATTGGGGATACTAACCGGAGTGCATGTCACTGTAAAGAACAAAATATCTAATGCCTATGGTATCCTTAGCTCGATTTTTGCTTGAATCTCACTTGGGTAACTAAGGCAGGGAGTCAATTCTCAACACAGGTCTACGGTTTTTATATTTATAATCGATAAGCATTGTGCTTCTGTTAAATTGTTAATGTTTTGATCCCTAAGGTAATGTTTGACTGCTGTTTTCCTAGTTATTTTGAAGGTTAGTTTTTCTGCCTTCACGATTTCATAAGCTAGCCTATTCAGTTTCTGACCGTTGCATAGTTTTGGCGTACTGCAGGACCTGTTCGTCTTGTAGCATTACTGACCCGTGTTTTGCTAATTGTGTGTATTAGCTAGTTGGTCTCCTACACTGCCGTGTTCATCTAGTTTAATGTTAACGTTATGTTCTAAAATCACAGACAGATATGTCTGGTAGATGAGCTGATGTGTTGTATAGACATTGCTACAGCTGGCCTACCTCATATCGAGTTAATATTTATTGCCTGTCTTGTGGTTTCCTTGCAAGCAGTCTTTTGTCGTGCTTGGTTTTTACTGTTTTCTGAAGAAAAACTTATTTTTTTTATTTTATAAACTGATTCCCAAAACTACAGTGTCATGTAATTTTCTTTCCTTTGACAGGAGTGGCGGGTGGCCTGACAGGGAGTAGTTGTGTGGGATTTAGTGTCTCTCCCCCTTCAATGCTTGTGTTTTGTTTAACTTCATGGCTTAACTGGACAAATTAATGCTACACGATTTGACAGTAGTGAGTGTCTGATTACAGCACTAGCAGCACAGGTGGTGGGATCACCTGGGTGTTACAACTCCCTATGTGACAGTCCTAGGTCCCCCGCCACTAGGCCATTTTTCAGGTCATGGCCTCAGTGGGTGTTAAAAATTGGTCACATTTAATTTCTTATACTGATAACTGACTGTTAATTTTACTTATTTTAAATGTATCTGCTTTCTAATAATTTTTATGTAAGGTTCATTTTATGTAAGGAGTTCATTTTTATGAACTCGCATCAGCATTATATACTGTAGCTATTCAGCGCACCATTTACTGACTGAGCATAACTAACAAACTTCTATTTGTGCTACAGTCAGTTAGCAGTCAGTAATTTTATTCCCGCTTCAGAAATACCATACCACTGGGCTCAGGGATACCTAAAAATTATTTAAGTTATCTGTAACAAAAATAGTTTTCACTAAATATGTGTTTCACATTTCTCCATCAAAAGAAAACAAATGGATCCAAACGTCTGGATTAAATAAGTATGTATTTTATTGTATCCCGCGTTATAAAATGTATATTCATGGTTTCAATAAACGAACAGCTAAACATGAACAAGGAAAAAAAAAAGATTCAAGATTTGAATAGAATAATACATTTTGTAAAGCTATTCATATGTGTACTAATCCTAATATAACAGGAATGTTTATATCATAAATATTTTTATGTTCATTAAAACATATGGCATTAAGTTTATACATCTGACATTTACGAAATTAAATGTTTTTCGCTAAAGTCGTTTGGAATTTCTTTCTATTTAAAAATTTTCTTGTCTTAGAAAAAGAATGTGCTAAAATGTTTATAGATACAAATCCAGTCAACTCCGGACAACTCTGGATAATTGCATATGCTTGGGACCGTCGTGATCTTCTGCACTTACATGGAGCATGCATAAATCCAAAGCAATTTAAAATATAAAGCAAATACAACATAGTTAATACGCACATGCGCATCTGTAAAATCAGATTCATTGCCAGTGAGTGGAGTGCTACTAAAATTAAAATGATTTCTCGACAACGCAAAAGTAAATAAAATATATAAATATACGTTTTAAAGTAAAAATAAATTAGCTTAGCCTACAACAAAAACAAACAGTATTTTATTTAAATTGTTTTCATTTCACTGTGTAATACCAATGTTCTGAAATGAACTGATCAATTTTACTTACTTGCATTTTCATAGAAAAAAAAGGTATAATTTAATAAGGATTTTTCAATGGAAATAAAATGTGTTTCTGGTAATCTTTCAATTAAATAACCCTGTAAAAGGCTCACCTTAGCTGAAAAATTGAAATGAGCTTATATAAGTCTGATATATTTAACTAAATTACTTTACTGATGTTCTGAAAAGTAGCAAGTTCACCACACATTTGATATAAATCACTTTTATATAAAGCCTTATATTCAGTAACCTATACAATGCTTTTATAAATCACTCATGGGAAAAGTTCCCAATTAATTTACTTTACTTTTCTACTGTACATTAAATTTTGGAAGAGAGCTTTTTTCCAGTTTACAATTTTGCAACTATACAAGTTGAATGTGGCCCCCCCTGCCTATTAATATTGCTGCAGGTTTGACCATGGCCTTATCTGTTAAAATGCTTGTTATTGACCTTGACTGGACATGAGTATATCTATATGGTCAGCGCACTTACCTAAGGGTGGAATAGCTCCCTATGTGAGTATCTCCCTATGGTCAGCGCATTTACCTAAGGGTGGAATAGCTCCCTACTATGAGTATCTCCCTATGGTCAGGAATAGCTCCCTATGTGAGTATCTCCCTATGGTCAGCGCACTTACCTAAGGGTGGAATAGCTCCCTACTATGAGTATCTCCCTATGGTCAGCGCACTTGCCTAAGGGTGGAATAGCTCCCTACGTGGGTATATCCCAGTGGTCGGTGCTCTTACCTCATTGTGGAATAGCTCCCTACGTGAGTATATCCCTATGGTCAGGAATAGCTCCCTACTATGAGTATCTCCCTATGGTCAGTGCACTTACCTAAGGGTGGAATAGCTCCCTACGTGAGTATATCCCAGTGGTCGGTGCTCTTACCTCATTGTGGAATAGCTCCCTACGTGAGTATCTTCCTATGGTAAGCGCACTTACCTAAGGGAGGAATAGCACCCAACGTACGCATATCCCTATGGTCGGTGCACTTACCTAAGGGTGGAATAGCTCTCTAAGTGAGTATCTCCCCCAACTTGCATTGTGCTGTAAATAAATATTTCCTCGATCAACCTTTTCATTACATATTAATAGAATATAAAATCAACTAATAACCAGTTATACTAAGAAACCACATCTCTGTTCTCTTCATTTTATTAAAGGTATCAGTTGCGAAGAACCCTCTGTAAGCGTTGGGGGCAACTCCAAAGTTGGTGTATTCCAGTACACATTGTACCAACTTACAACCCAGGTGCGACGGCATAAAGGACGTGGGGACGTTTATTAAGTCTGTTTCTATCTGTTTCTTTCAAAGACTCATAGGATTTTTTTTAAATCCTGATCAAAATATGTCAAGCTCTACAGTGTAATTTTAAATATTGTCGTTTTATTTCTGCCCATATAATATTTTTTAGATACATTTGTTTATATGTGGTGTATTGACTAACTTCTAGTTTTATCATCCTGAATTATCTATTTGTTCGCTTTGTACTGTCCGAAATATAAACCGAAAATATAACGCAATATGAAAGCCCCTATTCACGGGTTGCATAGACGTTGTCTATTGAATAGTATCAAATTCAGTTTTTATAGGTTTGCAAGTCGGTTTTTTCAGTTGGGTCTGTGGGAAAATGCAGCGGCTTTATCTCGTCTGTCACCTGGTTCTGCGACTGTATGTGCAGAACCAATCAATACTGGAAAACCACACATATTTTAACTGGACAATGCCCATTTCCTACCCCTCATTTTGAAGTACCTAGTAGACCCTCTCTGCTTTAGCAGCGCGTTGTAGTCCGACTCTTCAAATCGAGGCAGTGAGAGCACGGGCGTAGTTTCTTGCCGCGATTAAACAGAGCCACCATTGTTAGATATCGAATACATGTTCGCTTAACTAAACTTGCAACTTCACTCTAGCTTTTTTAATTTACAGAGCTGTAGGAGACCGACAAAATATAGCTAATATCATTATGGTTCGGCGGATTTAATCAATGGACTGTGCGAATCCAAGTTAAATGCAGCACAGTTCCAACGTTATAACTGAAAACAGGTTTTCAGGGAAAACCAAATATAGTTATCACCATCTTAATACATTTTAATACACGTCGTAACTGTTTAGTTGCAATAGTAAAGAAGTTAATTTTGCGTAATTTGTCAGAAATGTGACCGCACACAAATTCCTACACAACGTAGCTGGACCTGTGGACAAAGATAGTTTATGCGCACGTGTGGAACGGCTATATGGTGGGATGATTGCGCAGTACTGAATTTTAAGAAGAGGGGTCTGTGAGGCGAGTTTGGATAATCTACCCAGAAATGTTTCTGGTTCTAATTGTTTGGTTTTTATCCGGGACTATTGCTGCACCCTCGTTCACGGCTGACCAAATGAATATGGGGGTGGTAAGTGATTCAAAGATGATTCATTTGTACTTTTTTCAGTGCATATACAAGATAAAAATATATAGAAGTTCACACTTGATTTGTGATTGTTATCTTCGCTTTAAAATTGACAAAATATTTTTTTTATAAATTATTGGGATTTAGTCACGAATGATGTAAATTAGTGTGATTTAATCGCTGAGCATAGCACAAATACATACACACTGATAAGTGTTTAATTTTTGTTGTTCTTCTTCGAGTTCAAATCATTTGTATGTCTTTTTCCAAAATAGGAGTGTAGCGTTAATGTGTAAAGCTGTATTGTTAGAAATGATACTGTATGAACATATGTTAGTTCAACACACGTTCACAATCTGAATTGGAATTTGGACTGCAAGCTCGTGTCCGTTGCAGACTCGCATCTTACTAGATAGGGGTTATTTTGCATTGGTCTATTAAAAAGCAAAGCGGCTTTCTTTGTCAGTGGAAACAAGTTATTATCATAAATTCTTCAATCTTCTATCGACAAATACTCATAATCGTGCGTAAAGTTCTCCTGAACTTTGGGTCTACACTGGTAAAGGCAACCCATCGTTAACTAAAATACATTTGTAGCGCCCTTTGTCAGGTTGATAAAAAAGTTTAGAAGGCAACGCCAAATTAGAAGCCCAATTTAAATGTATTGCAATTATTGTCTTTAATCTAATATCAAGTTGTATCTAAATAGATTATACGGAAAGCACTACACATGCCTTTAAATACACATGGGGTAGACAAAATCATTGAAACACCAGCAATTTATGAATGTTTTAATAGCTAGTAAGGTGTTGAGTTGCCCTTAAGAACAGCTTCAATCAGTCTTGTGATGCTATCACAAGTTTCTAGTGGGATATAGGTCTATTCTTCAAGAAGGAAAGCCTCCAGCTCTTTGAGATGCAAAAAGTGGAAATCTGTTTAGTAGTGTTTATGGGGGTGTTATTGTTTTGGAAAATGGGAACATATTGAGGATGTTTCGCCATAGGGTGTACATGGTCTCCAAAAGTGGTTTTGTATTCCACCCCATGCAGAGTAATTATTGGATCCAATGACTGCCGCGAGATGGCTACCCATATCATGTTGTGCGTTGGTTTTGTTTACAAGTGGTTTATGAATGGCAGCCCTGCAAAAAAAATATCAGCTTTGCAAAGCTCACAACGTACAGTTTTTGTTGAGACAGGGTCACAGAGGTCTAGATTCTGTTCTGTGGTAACTTTGGAGTACGTTGTTTTGTGTGTGTTTTTTAACAACTATCCTGTTGAGTGTCCGTCTATCCCTGTCTGTGACTTGTGAGCACTAGTCCTCTTTCCTAGTACAGTTTTCCCTTGTTTTGCATTTGTTGTCATGGTTTCTGACACTGTTTCCCTTGAGATATTAAATAATTTTGTGTGACTGACACATCTGCAATTTGGCCACCAACTATTCAGCCTTCTTTAAATTCTTAAAGCTCCCATGTTGCTTTAGAATCTTAGATATTACTGCATTGATTTTAAGACATTTTATAGCGGAAAACATTAGTATTCTCGCCATATGTGAGTGCTATATGGATCTGAGCAGTGTATGTGTCTGAGTGCCGTTTGTGCTTGAGTGGCATATCTGAGCGCTGTATGTGTCTGAGCGCTGTATGTGTCGGAGCGCTGTATGTGTCTGAGTGCCGTTTGTGCTTGAGCGGCATATCTGAGCGCTGTATGTGTCTGAGTGCTCTATGTGTCGGAGCGC